>JBBPTO010000010.1:396-121167 GCA_038094155.1 Pulveroboletus cf. aberrans | reverse complement strand
CAAGTGCGCAGTTTGGGTTGGACTGGGGTACAGTGGATACAAGTCTGGTTCCGGGGCAAAATCTATGACATCCGGCAATGCGGTGGAGTCCATGGCCAGCTCCCTTCCAGATGGAATAGCTGTCTCGGAAAGGGACAAACAGCCGGGGCTAAGACAATATGGTAATTGAAATTAGTCTTGCTAGTAAGTCCGCAACACGTTTTAGTTCGGACGGTAAGGAATGTAAATCTTACCGTGAAGTGGTTTCAAGTTAAGGGACTGAAGCGGCCGATGAGTCAGTGGTGACGAGAGGCCAAAAGCAGCTGCTGTTGGTGGGTAAATGTCACGCGCGAAGACTTGTTTCGGACAACTTCAAGGCTTCGTCGATTCATCTTGGAAGCATCAGACGGTCGCGCAACTCAATTTCTAGCAGGCAATTTTCGTTCTTGGTTCAGGACGGTATGCCTATGCACAAACGCGTAAAAATGGTGGTGACAAAAGAGGATGATCGCGTCGCTTCAAGTGACGACCCCCAACTCTTAGATTCTTCTGATGGAGAGGATACCGATCAGGGGAGCTCGCAAAACACAGATGGCGAGGTCGCTGACGGGCGACGAATGAAATCAAAGAAAACATTGAAGCGCAAGAGGAGAGCTACGGAGCCTTCACAGTTCGGAGCGACGTTACAATTTCTCCTGAACACAGATACACCTTCAGGACTTCCTTTGTCCCTCAAACCGTCTGTGGTGCACCAAAAGAACGAGGCAAAACTAGAGTCGAAAGCAAGGAAAGTGATTCAAACAGAGCGCCGAGAGAAAGAGGAAAGGGGTAGAGTCAGAGATGTGATTGGAGGTTGGGGCGGCGAGGGTGAGCGATCTTTGCGAAAAGTTGCACAAAGAGGTGGTATGCTGGATGCTGTTTGTACAGTGCTTCAAAGTCATGCTGACCTGTCTTCGTTCATGTATGTAGTGGTCAAGCTCTTCAACGCCATTCAGCAATCACAGCTGGCAGCCACAGCGGCTGAGGAAGAAGCTAAGGCCTCCCGTGGTACTGGAAAACCTTCGCTGCCGGCACCCTCACTCGGTAAGAAACACAAAAGGAAGAAGAACGATCATAAAACTAGCGCTTCTGTAGCGGAAATACAGGGTGCGTGAACTTTTATCAACCTTATATTCTGATAATCGATGTTTTCATCAGGAGTGGCGAATAAGGATGCCTTCTTTGACATGATTCGATCTGGGGGAATTGTTTCGAAGGTGTAACAACCAATGTGCGTAGAAGTGGATCCTCGCACGACTTGGTTACCGTCTAATATGGCCAGCCTTTTCATGTGGCGGTAAGACTCAGGTTTCAATTTCAATGCCTACCGTCTGCAACATCACACGACCTGATTGAGGTCCGAAGCTGGTCGATGTCTCATGTAGCTGAAAAGCCTGAAACTTCTGGTTGCATCGATGATTGTCACGAAAGATGCAGAACGATTATACGTATGGGGGCGCTCAGGGGAGGCTAAATTTCTACATGATGTGCTCGGCACACGACGAATGAGCCACTCGATAGTTCCGAGTCGTGGGTAGTAATCGACCGTAATACTCCAAATTAAGTAACAAAAGGGTGACATTAACCTACCCTAAATTCGGCAATGGACTCAAATTTCTTGAAAATGGATGCCCGTCACGCACATGGTTTGTATTTTTTCCAACGCCTGGGGGGTGCTGACGGCACTCCATGTAGCCTCCGAAGACTTTCATACGAAAGGATGAATGGGAGCGCCGCCTTCACGAGGTCCAAGTGACGAAACAGTGAGTGTCTCCTCATGCTGTGGACACGATGAGAAAACATCATTGGGAATCTCTCTGAGTTCTGAGATGAGTTTCAAAGTTTGCATGTATTATCTGATCCGTTTCTTTTAATCTGCTGATTGGTGACTGATGCAACCTTTACATTAGTGACTTGAACCGGCTCATCATGGACTATCTCGTGATAGAGGGATACAAGTCCGCAGCTGAAGAATTCAGTGATGAAGCTGGCATAACGCCTCCCGTAGACTTTGAGTCTATCGAGAGCAGGATGGTCATCCGTGACGCATTGCAACGTGGCGACGTGGAGGAGGCAATCACTCGCGTAAACGATTTGAACCCCGAGGTAAGGTTTTCCCCATTGTCCGAGTAGATCTGGGTGGGAAAGGATTAGAGCGTTTCATGCACCACTCTTAGACTTGACGAGAAAGTCGGTGATGAGACTTGAAAAAAACTTCAGTCTTCAAAATGATCTATATTTCTTCTGGGAATGCGTTGATTGCAGAGTTTACTGATTCAGCTGTGGATATCTAGATACTGGACACGAATCCTTCGCTGTATTTCCACCTTCAACAACAAAGGCTTATCGAATACATACGTCACGGGCACATTGGGGAGGCATTGCAATTTGCTCAAGACGAGCTAGCGCCGCGTGGGGAGGAGAGCCCAGAGTTCCTCGCAGAGTTGGAACGAACGATGGCGCTGCTCGCGTTTGACTCGTCATCATCGGCACCGTCTGCAATCACGGACTTGCTGTCTCCGGCACAACGGCTGAAGACGGCGGGGGAAGTGAACGCTGCGATTCTGGATAGCTTCGGGCAAGGGAAGGAAGTGAAGCTGGTACAGCTTTTGAAGCTTCTGTGCTGGGGGGAGAACATGTTGAGCGAGCGCGCGGAGTTTCCTAAGGTAACACGCAGCGGGCTTCCGATAGCATGAGAGACACGCTGAGGCTCCTGCAGGTGGAGGTGCACGAGGGGATATTGACCGGCGGTAGTGAGGCACATGTGAGCGGAATGCACGCGTAATGATGACGGACCTGTACAATTACTTGGACTGCCGTTTGTGGAAAAGACATTGCCATGTGGATTATGTCAGCCACGCCGCCTGCTGCACCTTCCAACGGCCCATCACTTTGGCCGGCTGCAGCGAGTCCCGCCTACGCCCACTGAGCACCGTTCCGCAGGTATATCTTGCCCGGTCTCCTTCTCCCCGCTCATTCCATCCCTCTCTTCCTCCCCCTTCCCGTCCCCCTCCCTTCCCCGTCCGTCCCGCATACCCACCAGACGACGTTGCCAACGCGCACATGTCGTCTCATACCATGTCCGAGGACACAAAGTCGGGCACCCACAAGGGCCGCAGGGTCCTCGTCATCGCAAATCCCGACCCTGGCGACTCCGGCAGTAGCGATGATGATCGTCGCAGAGCATACCACCACCTCCCCCAGTCCTCCCACTCGTCTCTCCAGCACCCCTCTTCATCGATCCCACCCCCTTCTCCATATCGTGCCGTTACAAAGCCTGTAAATCCGACTCTAACAACCGAGTTCCCCCCTCACATCACCTCTTCCCATTCAAACCCCACTCTGTCCTCGCCCTCCAGCCAAAGCTCTAACGCCGTAGAGTCCACCCCTCCCCCAAGCACACCAGGTCAGGCAGTCCCTCCTGAAATAACCCCCGTTCTCTATACCCATGATGACGGCTCGACCGTGCACGAGCGCCCCGACTTGCCCCAACCCTCTCGCATTCAAAAGGTTGCCGAGAAACTGTGGAAATCCCGCAGGGGATCTTCTCATCGTCCGAAAGACTCCGAAGGCTCGCTTCACGTCAGCACTGTCTTTCTTCCTGTCTCGTCCCTCGCTAATGATCACATGCAGTCTCCGACGCCCTCTTGTAATCTGTCTTCTAAAGAGAGGGTAATCATGGTTACTCACGACTGCCATGCTTTCACCGCGGTTGATGTCACACCAGCAAGTAGTGCAGCCTTCGTTTGGGAGCGAATTTTCACCGAGGTTAGTTCTCCTTCGCTCGTCCACAATAGTTATCAACTTGCTCCGCCAGCTCAAAATTCCGGATGAGGATCAGTCTCCCGGATTTGCCATATATCGTACCCAAGTCAACCGCGCAGCCGTCGGCGAAGCTTTGACGAACGAAAGTCTACTGCGGTTGATCAAGGAGCGAGGAGACAGCGAAGGCAATCTCAAGTTCCTAGTGTGCCATCCTCATGCACGAGTTCAGGAGCCTACTTCCCCGGTCAGGTCCATCCCTCCTCCTCCATCACTACCACTCTTTGCTCCATTGGTTCCCCGTTCGAAACCCTCACAACCATCCCGTCAGGAGAGTATATCATCCGAGGATCCTACCGGATATGAACCATCCGCTGTGTCCGATGACTTTGACGATACAGACAACCGGAGCACATTACGCGCTCGTCAATACCTAACCAACGTCCCAGGTTCTTTCAATTCCCCATCCACCCCAAGTGTGCAGTATCATGCCCGGCAGCCTCCATCACCAGTTTCTGCTAGAGTTCCGTATCCATCGTCTGCTGACCGACGACGCCACCCTGACTTGAGTGCTGGGACAGTCATTCAGCCATCCCAGTCTACCCCTGCCCTGGAAGACTCCTTGGCTTTACCCCGGCGACAGATCCGTAGAGGTTCCAATGCGGGAGAAAAAGATAAAGCAACACGGGGTAGTGAGCGACTGACGGAACCGGGTGACGCAGATTGGCCCCGTACTCTGCCTAACTCGTTCATGGACAAGGCGAAGACGTCTCGCTCCGGAGGCGTGGGTGCATCCGCCTCTGACGAGATTGGCGTCCGTGAGCAGGAACCAACTCTTGCACGAAAGGGATCTTCACGATCTAACTCGCGCCGAAGAGGGGGGACTGAAACCTCTGCACGAGGCACCGGCCGTACTCCCCAGACCCCTTCCCGTAAAACCGGAGGAAAGGTTGCTCCAACTGGCTCTTATGTCACTTGGATCGCGGCGGACTCCGTCTCCGGTTCTATCCCTAACAGAACACTGAGAAATACGAAGAGTACAGAGATGCTTACGAACATACCTACACCTCCCCTTCTCCGTCCCGCTCCTAGTCGTCCCCAGCTTCACGTTGCATCAAATTCCACAGCTTCACTCGTTAGACCCCCCGAGCCTCAATCAGGCCCTGCTCCACGACCCCATCGACCCCTTCCCCCCACCCAAGGGTCTGTGGCTGATAATGGAAATGTGGAGGCGAACACACCTACCCGATCTTACCCCCAATCGCACCCATCGCCTCCCACTTCGGCAAGTCCTGCGACCTACTTGCCGTCCACCCAGGAACCTTATCCTCGACCACTGTCTACTTCCCCCGCTCAACAACGCATTCCAAGTTCTGACACCCCAAGTCACGATGCATCGCGTGACAGGGACATACAACGACCCTTGCCCACCCTCAATCACCAAAGTCATTCCGCTAGCAACTCCATCTCGAAGTTCGGAGACACGCCATTTAAGGAAGACGGATTTAGCGGAACTGCAGTACCTTATTCATTGCGGGCGGGTCCGTATGCTCCTTCATCTGTAAGGTCCCCTCTCACACCCGAAACTCCTCCACGGAGCCCTGTGAGTACTGCTACCTCCCGACCCAGTACGTCAGCCAGCTCTAGTACCTTTGCATATACGTCACCTGGGACGACCATGGAATCGCGACAAAACTCCACTTCTAGTGGACAAGAGACGTTGTCCGAGTCGACATTGCGCCCCGGGGAAGCGGA
The DNA here is from genome assembly GCA_038094155.1 of Pulveroboletus cf. aberrans. Taxonomy (NCBI): domain Eukaryota; kingdom Fungi; phylum Basidiomycota; class Agaricomycetes; order Boletales; family Boletaceae; genus Pulveroboletus; species Pulveroboletus cf. aberrans. Next base: position 115,632 of record JBBPTO010000010.1, on the reverse strand, counting down.
CAAAGTCATCTGGGACTTCAAAACACGTGTAGCGTTGCAGAAGTCCCAACAGTCAGACACGATGATTGACAGTGTCAGCTCCTCGGAGGATTATGCCACCGCAATCGCCACAGATCTGTGGTCTCGCAGGCCCCTCAGTCAACTCATTCGGGAAGATAAGCTTGTGTCCAATACCAGTCCGAGCTCAAGTCCGCGTCCGGCCCTTGAAGTCATCACGCATAATAACCTGCGTGGCGTAACGTCTACCTTCACTGCATCTGATCATGTTTCTCAATCTCAGCCGCAACCTCGATTGCGGGATCCTCGGTCCCGCGTACCTCGAGACGGACTTAAAAGTACATTCGAAGAATACACTTGGGCTCACCGTCCACCTCCCGAGGATGTATATGATCGTCTCGAGGAATTCTTTCCCGAACATGACCTTGACAAACCCGTTATTGAAGCAAACTCTGGAGGGACATCACCCACAGCGGTCGACCCGGCTCACGGTATCACCCCCAATGATCGAGAAAGGATCACTAACGTCAGGGCCAAGAAATCGATTCGTATTGTCGCCGAAGAGCATAAAAAGCGACTGGATCGTACTTCCAGAGCAGAATCATCTTACGGCAATTTGTTACGCAGAAGCACAAAGTTGTGGGGTGGACACGTAGAAGAGGTCACCACGTCACAAAAGAAACCAACCATTAACAAACCCAAGGTTGATGCTCCATCGGGTGGACCTCGACGTGGGTAATCACCAATTAACAAACAATTATTCTGAACCTTTTTTTTTGCAGCGATTTTCAAATGGGTTCGTGGCGAACTCATAGGAAAGGGGACCTACGGTCGTGTCTACCTCGCCCTGAATGCTACTACTGGGGAGATGATCGCTGTTAAGCAAGTGGAGATACCTACAACCGCCAGCGATAAGAGTGACAGTCGCCAAGCTAGTTTTGTGCAGGCGTTAAAAATGGAAAGCGAGACACTGAAAGACTTGGACCATCCTCACATTGTTGCTTATCTCGGATTCGAAGAGACTCCAAATTTCCTCAGCATGTAAGTGATCAGTAATTCATTCTCCCGAACATTCACAAATGTGACGTAGATTTCTGGAATACGTTCCTGGCGGCTCCGTTGGTAGCTGCTTGCGAGATCATGGCAAGTTTGACGAGGAAGTTACAAAATCTTTCACCGCTCAGATCCTCGACGGTTTGGCATACCTACACTCCAAGAACATCATACACAGGGTACACGAATATCTCATTGCCAACATAACGTTTTAATTCCTCCCTCAGGACCTTAAAGCTGATAACATTCTTGTTGAGAAAACTGGTATCTGCAAGATTTCTGACTTTGGCATATCGAAGCGTGCGGACGATGACCAAGCCGCGTATACCGCGATGCAAGGTACTGTATTTTGGATGGCACCCGAAGTCATTAGTCAGAAAGGCAAAGGCAAAGGATACAATTCTAAAGTGGATATATGGAGCGTGGGATGTGTCGTACTGGAGATGTGGGCAGGTAGACGACCCTGGCCAGACGAGGACTTTTTTACGGTGATGTTCAAGGTATGGTCACCTTTTGTGTTCACGTATAGCCACTCGAACAGTCGTTATTATTATAGGTCTCTCATGAAGGGCAATCGCCACCTATCCCTTCTGACGTCACCCTGTCCGACCTCGCCATCGACTTCAAAGACAGATGTTTCGCCGTGTAAGCCATCACCATCACCATCGCCGACACTGACCTGACGGACCAATCTATTTTATAGGTATCCTGACGCCCGTGCGACCGCTGCGGAACTCATTCACCACCCGTATCTGACCCTACCTGAAGGTTGGGTCTTCAATGATTTCAAGTAAACGGCAAAACAGTATACAAGGACACCAACCATCCCATTCTGATCTCATTGATCTACCCTTCACATCTTGTCCCATACAAGCTTTTTCAATTTCCCGTGTTTAGGTCACTTGTTCCATATGTGCTTTTATAATGTCTGTACTGTGCGCCATGATTGGTAATAAGATGTAGTAGCGCTGGTACGTGAATCTGAACCCACTACGTCGTAGCAGGATACGCTCTGCCGATGGACACTGAATTGTATTGAATGGTTGGAAAACCGTCGAGTGGTCCAGGTAAGGCGAAGCGAGCCTCGCCTTGACGTATTTCAACAAAATTTTATGGGGCTAACACACTTGCGAGGGCCCAATTACCCAACCTTCTTTTCTAGTCGTTCGTTCGCATGATCAGAAATCTCCACAAGGCTAAATCGACGAGCATTTTGCGGAGGATACTAGACGCGCATCGATCTCTTGGAGTCCGAAATTCTAGATAGAGGATCCCGTTACATCAAGCCCGAGTGAATCGACTTTCAAGGGAGGTGATCTGGACGGGTAGAGCTTTCTAAGGCGTAGATACGTCAATAAAGGTCAGACGTAGACGTTCCTCTCACACACCTTCTCATCATAGTCGAACCATTCACCGTCTTGGAACTCAAAATCAGAAAAAGTAATGATCGAATCTATGCCTTTGCACGTCCACTGCCCCCTCTGCATACTTTGTCAGTGCGTCTCAGTTGCAACGCGCCCACAAGGTACCCACCGGGTCAAAGGCGATGAATTCGAGACCTCGACATTCGACGACCAGGATGGGATAAAAGGCTCCGGAGTGGTCTATAGTGTATGAGCGGACGGGAATCGACGTGTCGAACTTGGCAGAGTTTTCGTGCTTGCAGTTCGAGCAACGCCATATCAAGTTGGCTGTTCCGTGTCTACCGCCGCTGACCTCGCGCTCCTCCTGCGAGTGCTAGGGTGAGTGAGAAAGTATAGGAGAGGAAACAGATGGGTTCACGATCCGATTGAGAGACACGAGCTTTGGATGAACTTCGCGGCAAGAAGTACATGCAACCTGTTACCGTCAGAAAACGAGCCCACGCGGACGAAGGTGATCGACGAGTTACCTTGAAGAAGTACTCAAAGTCCTCGGTCGAAGGTCTCAGATCTGTGACATTCTCCAGTTCAGCTTTTATCTCCAGTTTAAGCCGCTACCGAAGAGTCGATCATACGGAACGTATCGTCTGTTTGTCGGTACGGTACCCACCACCATGTTGATAAGATGATCGAAAAATAGTTTGTGATTGTTTGGCGAGACCGGCCGACTTTGGAAGTCGACCTCACGCGTGTCCGTTCCGACGACAATGCGGTCTCCGTCGTCATGTCTTCGACCTGCCCTCTTGTCTTTACAGGCGACTAGACGGTTTCACACCACACCGCGCGTCTCTGCCAGACGAGATGCACCAAGAAAGATGCCATTACCCTGCGACTTGGTGGAGTTTGACATCGAGGAAGACTTTCCAGAGTTTTCGGGCAACGACATACCGTCCGGCGCACACATCGCTTTGCACCAGCAACGGCAGCTCGCGTATTACATGCGGCTGATTGAGAACGAAATGCCCAAGCTCGTCGGTGAGTCGCACGCGTTGGTATCTCTCGAACGTTTGTCGAGCGCGTCTGCAGCCTTTCGTAAACCGTTCGTGCCGCCGACTGCGGAGGCACCGCTCGTCGTTCGGTCTGTGGATTATGCTGGGGAGGAACACCCGCTCACTGCGAAGCGGACCGTCGTCGTGCCAGTGAGCCAGTTGCCCTTGCGGGGCGACCTGGCTGTGCACAAGATCAAGCTGCTCGCTGGTCCGCGCTGGACACCCGACCCGCCAAAGAATGCAGGTATTCGGCTGGACGATGAACAAGGCAAGTATGGGTACATCAAGATCGCATGCGAGGACTTTCCTCGGCCATCGATGAACTTGAAATGGATCAGTGACGCGATCGACCAACTCGTTTCCGTGGCGAACGTGCGTTTCTATTACATATACTGTTTGAGACGCGCCGACGCATTGTTGTAGGACGAAACGTCGACTCGTTACCAAGAACTTCCGGTGGATACGAGGCATATTGAAGCCAAGGTCCGGAAAGCTAAAAAGGGGGACCATGCGCGGGGGCGGACGACACGACCTAGTCTGAAGGACTTTCCGAAGGAATGGCTCCCACGGTGTCCATCGTCACAGATCGATATCACACTTTCTGCTCACCAGTAGATTGAACTAGACTGATCATCTTTTTTACCCTGACATTTCGTGCGAGTCATGCCACCACGATTCGAGCTTGGGAGATTACTTCTCTCATACCATCGACGAACCGCAATGCCAAACACTATTCGTGCGTCAGTCGTGCAGATGCGCACTCGTTCAACTTTTAGGATAACTTGAGAACTTTACGATGCTCGTAAAGCAGCGGGACGCAGCCAGCGGTCCTTTCCGAGGTATTGTGAGTCGTTCTTTCGCATGACCACACTACCTTTGGATTGATGGGGTCGACAGTAGCATCGGAGGACAGGTTTGCGTTTGGATGGGTCGTAGGTGGACGCGGCGCCGAAGGGCGAGAAGAATCTCTGCGATGCCACAAATCAGCGATCGAAATACCATCTCGCACACCGAAACGGAGAGCAAAGGAGACGGGGTCTTTCTCGTGATGAGTGTCATCGAGCGTGATGGATACTGCACAGTGATATTTGTCGAGGGACTTGGTGGTAAGGTGCCTCTGAGAGGTTGGTCTGGGGCATGACGTTGCCCGTGCTGGAGAAAACGTTCTCACCGACCATTGAACGAAAGCAAAATCTCGGCGGCCAATGGCCGACTTTTGTCCCCTACCCACGCCAGGAACCAGCACGCGTGGGAACGCGCTATTATTCGCCGGGGACTCGAATCCATTGTGGATCATCGGCCCGTTTTGGTCAACTCTATGATCCACGGTGCTTTGTCCTCGGTTTGCCGCGGAACGGGTACGCGGTGGCGGTGATCCGGACATTGTCAGTCCACAGGGCGGTGTGTGGCGTTGGCACAAAGAGCTTTGAGACAAAGCGTCGACTTGTATATAAAGTGACCAGGAAAGACAGGGATGTTCCCTACAAACACTATTCGATGGCCACTCATCACTCTGCCGATGCGCGGACGGCGCTCCTGGAGACATACCTCGCACGACACGCGAGCCCGCAGGCGGGAAACGCGTCCGGGGAAAGGCCGTTTGGAGCGCAGGGAAGGACGATATACGACGCGGAGAAGGGGTCGGCTGCACTGCGGGAGCTGGCACGGATCGACGCGGAGGAGGCGGCGCGGCGGCGGGACGGTGGCCCAGTAGTGATCCGGCGGGTGGAAGCGGCGGCGGCTATTGACGCGCCGAGCGAGTCGGAGGTGCTGGAGATGTTTGCGCTGTATACCCATATTTAAAAATGTTTATATATTGGGTGCGCCACTCTGCCAAATAAAGGGCAACAGAAGGGAACTTGTTCGTTCGTTTCTACGAAAAAAAGTGTCTGCAGCTGAAGATGAGCGCCACGTACACGTCCAGCCCCGCGCCCGTCATCCGCAAGAAACTCATGGGCTATGTCGGGTTCGCAAACCTCCCCAACCAGGTCCATAGGAAGAGCGTCCGCAAGGGCTTCCAGTTCACCGCCATGGTCGTCGGTCCGTCTCCTCTTCCTCTCCCCTCCCTCTTCGCTCACCCTCCCAAGGCGAGTCCGGTCTCGGCAAGTCCACCCTCATCAACACCCTCTTCAACACCCCCCTCTACCCGCCCCAACAGCCCCTTCCCCCCTCCACCGAGCGTCCCAAGACAGTCGCCATCGAGAGCATCGGAGCAGGCACGTCACCCTCCCCGTACCACCCGCGCGCCGTCTGACCTTTTCCAGACATCGAGGAGAACGGCGTCCGTCTCCATCTCACCGTCGTCGACACCCCTGGCTTTGGCGACTTTGTCAACAACGATGACAGGTGCGAATTTTCACCCTCGAACAAGTTCCTTTTTAACGCGCTTCGTCAGCTGGAGGCCCATCCTCGAAAACATCGAGTCCCGTTTTGACTCATACCTCGAGCAGGAGAACCGCGTCAACCGGCAGAAGATCGTGGACAACCGCGTCCACGCCTGCCTCTACTTCATCCAACCCACCGGTCACTCGTACGTGCTCTTCTACTGCCTCCTTTCCCTCCTTCACGCCCCGCTGTAGCCTCAAGCAGATCGACATTGAATTCATGCGTCGTCTGCATACCCGCGTCAACCTCATACCCGTCATCGCCAAAGCCGACACCCTGACCGACGAAGAGATCGCCGACTTCAAGGCCCGAGTATGACAAACGCCGTCTTTTCTCGGTCGTCTCTGACCGCGTTCTTCTAGATCCTGGCCGATATTGCTCACCACAAGATTCAGATCTTCCAGGCACCGACCTATGAGAACGAAGACGAGGAAACGTTGGCTGAAGCAGAGGAAATTGCCAGCAAGATCCCCTTTGCTGTCGTTGGTTCAGATAATGTCGTACAGACATCCGACGGTCGTCATGTCCGTGGCCGTGCATACCCGTGGGGCGTGATAGAAGTGGACAATGAGGACCACTGCGACTTTGTCAAGCTCCGCCAAATGCTCGTTCGCACATACATGGAAGAACTGAGGGAGTACACAAACGACGTTCTTTACGAGAACTGGAGAACCGAGAAGCTGCTCAGCATGGGTGTCGCTCAGGACTCGAGCGTGTTCCGGGAAGTCAAGTGAGTGGCGCGTCGTCGCCTGGCGGACGCCCTGCTGATCCATTGACAGCCCCTCGGCGAAGATGCAGGAAGAGCGCGTCCTGCACGAGGCAAAGTTGTCGAAGATGGAGGCCGAGATGAAGATGGTCTTCCAACAAAAGGTGCAAGAAAAGGAGTCAAAACTGAAGCAATCGGAGGAGGAGCTGTACGCTCGGCACAAGGAGATGAAGGATGCGCTGGACAAACAGCGTACCGACCTGGAAGACAAGAAGCGGAGAATCGAGAGCGGCCGGCCACTCACGCCGGAAAAGAACGCGGTCAGTGCATGCGGTTTCCGATTGGGAAGGGGTGGCTTACCGTTTGTGGCAGACCAAGAACCGTCGCTTCCTGCGGTAGAGAAGAGGATGTGTGCGGGTTGTTCAGTAGGTTGGTGGTCGTGCGTTTCCCCCCATCTTTGTCCCGGCCGACGCCGCTTCTGGTTTGCCGTTTCGTTTCTCTTGCTAGCGTACATTGTCGATTTTGCTTCCCGCTCGTTATATTGCTCCCTGGAACCATTCCACACTCGTTTCGGGCTTGGTTATTATACAGTACGCACCGTTTTGGTTGTGCAGACACGCAATATACCCGGTGCTGTGTTGCCACTGCGTCAACAGCGATAAACAGAGATGATGGATTGCAGAGGGTCGGTGAGCGACGACGACGAGGATGGAGAACGTGCAGCCGCTGTTGTCCGCGCTGGACGTGTTTGCCCGCGCCCCGGACAAGGCCTCCCTCGAGAACGCGAACGCCTGGCTCCAGGAATTCCAACACTCGGTAGATCCCCTTTCACCCTCCGCCCACCCGACAGCCACTGACCGACACAGCGCGACGCCTGGTCCACCTGCAACCTCCTCCTCCTCTCTGCAGACGCCCACCCCGCCGCCAAGCTCTTTGCCGCCCAGACATTCCGATCAAAGGTCTGCCCGCCCCTCCCCTGCCCGCTCCCCGCTCACCCGCCCCCAGGTCACCTATGATCTCCACCAGGTCGACGCAGCCAATCTCCTCCCCCTCCGCGACACCCTCCTCAATGCCCTCGAGCGCTATCACATCGGTCCCCGCACCGTGATCACCCAGCTCTGCCTCGCCGTGTCCGGACTCGCCCTCCAGCTCCCCCAGTGGGACAATCCTGTGCGGTCCATGATCGAGTCCTTTGGCACCAATCCGGCGACCGTCCCCGTGCTCCTCCAGTTCCTCACCGTCCTCCCCGAGGAGCTGGCCTCCAACGCCAGAATCCCGATCACGGTGCGTCGCCATCAGCCCCCGCGAACCCGGACTGACGCCACTCAAGGACGACGAGTATCGAGACAGGTCTGCAAACCTTCTCACCGCCAACGCCGCCCAGGTGTTGGACCTCCTCTCGATGTATATACAAGCGTCAGGTGCGTCTCCCGTCGACCCGGCCTGCCACATTCCCGACCCGACTTGTGCTAGGCGTGACGACGACCGTGCAAAGCCAGGTATTCGGCTGTCTCCGCTCCTGGCTCATCGCCAGCGAGGTCGATACGTCCGTTTTCGCCGAATCCCCTCTCTTCGGCTTCGCTTTCGATGCCCTGGCCTCGGACGAGCTGTTTGAGCCCGCCGTCGACGTGCTCTGCGAACTCATCCATGAGACGCAAGAGATCGATGACAATATGCCCATCATAGAACTCATCGTGCCGCGCGTCATCAATCTCAAGTCTCAGCTCGACGAAAGAAAAGAAGATCCCGACAGAATCAGGGGCTTGGCAAAAATCTTTGCAGAAGCAGGGGAGACCTATCGTCTTCTTATTCTTCGTCATACGGAGACATTCTTCCCCATCGTCGACGCCATTGGTCTTTGCTCGGCATATCCGGACCTCGACATCGTCCCGATCACTTTCCCGTTTTGGATGCGTCTCGCTCAAACCATCGGAAAAAAGCCGTCCGTGGAGCCCTTGTTCATCGAAGCCTACAAGGCGCTCATGGGGGTCATCATCCAACATTTGCACTTCCCTCCGGATGCTACCAGTTTGACTTCTCAGGAAGCGGACAATTTCCGCTCGTTCAGGCATGTCATGGGGGATACCCTCAAGGATTGCTGTCTTGTCCTGGGTGCCGACGCATGCCTATTGTCAGCGTACAACCTCATCACCCTGGCACTCTCTTGCGGTCCTCAGTCCGTATCATGGCAGGAAATTGAGGCGCCATTGTTTGCCATGCGATCTATGGGCGCAGAAGTCGACCTAACTGACGATAACGCGGTTCCGAAGATCATGGATCTCATCCCATCTCTGCCAAGTCATCCTAGAATCCGCTACGCTGCGTTGCTCATCGTCTCCCGCTACACAGAATGGATCAATCGTCACCCGGACTATATCTCTTTCCAACTGCAGTACATTTCTGCAGGATTTGAAGACCCTGACAGCGAAGTGAACGCTGCCGCCGGTCAGGCACTTAAATACCTTTGCCAAGATTGTAAACAGGTACCGTCCCCAAACCCGTATTCTAAGCATCCTTTCAACGTCTGCATAGCACCTTGTAGACTTCTTGCCTACCCTTCACACCTTCCTCAAAACGACTGGACCGAAATTAGTTCAAGATGACCGGCGGCAAGTCTATGAGGCCATCGCATACGTCATTTCTGCGATGTCGATGGAGAAAGCGGCAGAGTCGCTTCGATCTTTTTCATTTGACATTCTGTCCCAAATTCATTCCATCACAGCAAGGTCTACCCCCGTAACGAAACAAGAACTGAAGGAGATAGGCTGTAAGTCAACAAGATGCTTCCCGCGTTTGTTACTCATCGATCTCCTGCAGACGGTCTAGAGAATCTTGAATCCATGTTACACGTGATCGGCCCATTCGGTGATCAGCTGCCTGCAGCCTGTCAGAACAGCTGTCAGGAAGTTTGGTCCATCTTCGACAGATTCATCTCGAAGTACGCCTTTGACTACGACACCGCCGAGCGAACTACACGGGTACTTCGACACGGTGTCACATTATTTGGCCAATCGGCGCTCCAGGTCGCTCCCGCCGTCTTGTCGTCCATGGTGACGTCATTCGAGGCTACCGGTTTCTCGGCCTTCCTGTGGATTGCGGGAAAACTTGTCGGGAGGTTCGGCCGGGAGTCTGACCCCACACTGCGGACTTCCATCCTGGCTTTGTATGAACGGTCAACCAACAAAATCGTCAGCTTGCTGCAGTCCAAGGCTCCAAGAGACATTCCAGACGGTAAGAGATTTCATCCACACGTGTCTATGGCTGAACCCAACATCGTCGGACAGTCTTGGAGGACTATGTTCAACTGCTTTTGCAGCTGCAGGAAAGGGTTCCGGATGTTTTTTTCCAGTCCACTGCATTCCCACTGGCATTCCGAGCCTCGATGGCAGCCCTTACGCTTGTTCACTCGGATCTCGTTTTTGCGGCATTGGATTTATTCCGCAGTATTTTAACCCATGACAGCCTTATGCCGTCGTCGGCACACCCCGCCAAATTCGCCGTGTATTCTACGACCATCAAGACGGTTGTGGAGAAGGAAGGGTTCGAATTCCTGGGCTATCTACTTAGCGGTCTCGTCGGGGACTTTCCTGAGGATTCTACTTCCGCGATCGTCTCCATATTCCGCTCTATTGCCGTCCTATTTTCTGCTCAGCTGTTGACGTGGCTACCGCCCGTGTTACAACAACTTCCCACATCCGCCGCGCCAAACGAGGCCAAGGAGCGGTTTTTGATGGAAGCGACCAAGTAAGTCCTGTTGACCCTCCTGAACACTCACTCAAGTGCCCTCAGTGCCGTCAATGCTGGGCTGTACGACAAGGTGAAGTATAGTATTATCAGTCTTCACCGAGCTTCCCGCAAGGCTCGGGATCGTCGGCGGGTGAGCCCGTTGGAACAGTGACGACGGCAGAAGTAGCCAGGTGCTGTTCGTCGTTTGTATAAGCATGTAGTAGTGTTGGAATAAAACATGTCTTTTTTTTACCCTCCGGCGAACGTGTCAAACAGTGGAGCGGCGACACGCAAACACGCCCAAACTGGTACCGGCGGGCGAGATGCTCGGTGGCACATAAAGTCATACCTCAACTCTACTCAGTCTCAAAATGTTCCGTCGTGCTGGTCAGTCGTTCGCGAGCGGTATGCAACCGTCTAATTTTCATCCAGGTCTCTGGGCTTACTTGTAGCTTGTCTAGCTGGTTGTCGGTCGTTTTCCAGCTCGGCGGCCGGAAAAACATACGCCGACACTATCCAGAACTTGCTCATCCACAAGGACACCAAAGTTCTCTGCCAGGGTTTCACTGGAAAGACTGTGAGTGGAAGACCCTGTGCGACAACCGCGCGCAAAGTTGTAACTGGCTTCAGGGTACCTTCCATGCGAGGGAAGCCTTGGCATACGGCACCAAGATGGTCGGTGGTGTGTCCCCCAACAAGGCGGGCCAGACACATCTCGGACTACCAGTATTTGGCTCGGTTCGAGAGGTACGACGGTCTCTGATGTACTCCGATTTCGGCCTCATGTTATGTAGGCCGTCAGAGAGACGAAACCGGACGCCACCGTCCTCTACGTTCCACCTCCTACCGCTGCCGATGCGATCATCGAGGCCGTTGAGAACGAAATTGGGTTGATCGTCTGCATAACGGAGGGCATACCCCAGCAAGACGAGATCAAAGTACGCGTCGTCACACCAGATCGAGCGCGTCGCCCTCCTTGACCTTTCTGCTATCCTAGGTCATGAACGTGCTCAAGAGCCAGTCCAAGTCGCGTCTGGTCGGCCCGAATTGCCCCGGGATCATCAACCCACTCGGCTGCAAGATGGGCATTCAACCCGGACATATCCACAGACCGGGGAAAATCGGTAAGGGGTCTCTTGACGTCTCGTCCTCGTACAGCGGCGACGTCTCAGTGCAGGTATCGTGTCTCGGTCTGGTACGTTGACGTATGAGGCCGTCGCTCAGACCACCGGCGTGGGACTCGGACAGTCATTGTGTGTCGGCATTGGTGGCGATCCGTTCCCTGGAACGCAACACCTCGACGTCGTCAAGGTCTTCCTTGAGGATGATGCGACACAAGGTACGTATATCTTCTTTTCAGACGAGTCGGTATTCATGCGATCAGGCATCGTCATCATCGGGGAGATCGGTGGGTCGATGGAAGAGGAAGCTGCGGAGTACCTGGAAAAGCACAACAAGACGCGCAAGAATCCTAAACCCGTCGTCGGCTTCATAGCAGGTCGTACTGCCCCACAAGGTCGCCGCATGGGACACGCTGGTGCTATCATCTCTGGCGGCAAGGGTGAGTGACATGGTCTGCGGACGTGAGCACACGTTAAAATCATGCGAACAAGGTGCTGCATCGGACAAGGTCGCCGCGCTGGAGAAGGCTGGCGTGATCGTTACGGACAGTCCCGCCAAGATTGGTACATCCATCCTCGAGGTTAGTCTTACGTTCTTTCCCTGGTTCTGCGTTGCTTACACGTTGCGCAGGCGATGAAGGCTGCTGGACTCGCTTAGATACCATTATTTTATGCATGTAGATACTCTCCGTTGCTTATATAACGGGATAGATCGCGTCGGCTCGATCATGGAACATACGCCTTCGCCAGCACTCCTCGAGGCAGCGGCATACTTGTCGTCTGCCCCATCGCTCGCCAAGGTGTCCAATGCCACAAAACTCGAGGTCGAGCAGGTTCGTTATTCAGGCGATGACGTGCTCCTGACCTTTCCGGTGTTGGCACGTTGACAGCTGTACGGACTTTACAAGCATCTCACCGTCGCCCCCGCGCCCCGGAACCCGCGCCCGTCGCTGTTCGATATGACGGGCCGCGCCAAGTGGGACGCATGGAGCAGCGCTGGAAAGGCGTACGCCGCTCGCACGGCGGACGCCGAGAAGCGGTATCTCGACGTCGCTCGAGGGCTCGGATGGGTCCCAGGCGTCGTAAGCGCGGCGGGCGACACGCAATCGGAGGAGAACGAGGTGTGGGACGAGGACTTGGGCGTGAGCGTGTCAGTCTCGGACACCGAAGGCAAGGGCGGGATGGGTGGGTCCGTCAGCGCCATGGGTACCTCTGACGACGGAGCCGATGAGGCAGAGTCGTTGCACGCCTTCGCCATCCGAGGGGACGTGAACGCGATCACGCGCTTGCTCGCTGACGACGCGTCGGTAGAGATCGATCGACGTGATGAATACGTATGACTGATACTTGCTTGTCCGTCTCGCGTCGATGACGTCGCTTTGCAGGGCTACACGGCACTACACCTGGCCTGTGATAGAGGCAACCTTCCAGTGGTCAGAGTACTGATTGGGCGTGGCGCAGACGGGACAATAAAGGTCTGTCCTGATGTGCACGGACAGAAACGTTTACTCGACCTCTTTCCAGGATCATGACGACCTGACGGGAATAGAACTGGCACGCATCGCTGGGCATGAAGACATTTGTGCCTTTCTGCAGACAGAGCTACATTAATTGTGCGTACGTAGAGGGAAGAGCCGGACCAGGCATCTATAATGAAAATGGATGTGGCAGTGTGTATGTGAGTGGGTGAGCCGGACGGCGGGATGAGGGGTTCGGATGACAACTAAGTCATGAGGATGGAGGGGCGGAATGAGGAGGATCAACGACCGTGGTCGACGCCGTCGTAGGCACAGATGTCCGTGACCCAAGGGCTTTGGGATGATATTTCGAGTTCGCTGGTATGATCCCTCCCTGCGAGTCTCTCAGCCAGCGCCACGTCTCGATGGAAGACAGAACTCACCCATTCCAGCAGCCGCACGGCAGATTTGCTGGGCAGCGCTCCGACCCCCAACCAATACTTTATCCTGTCTACGCTCCACTGGACCGTCTTGTGCGTCGCTCCGGGTTGGAGAGCGGGGTTATATATGCCCAGCAGCTCTGCAGGTTTCGCATCACGACGTTTGCGCTGGTCTATGGCGACAATGTGGAATATCTTGTTGTGCTTGCGGCCGTGCATGGCCATTCGAATGCGAACTGGCATCTCCGGCAAGTAAAGCGTACTAGCAAGGTAAATTTCGAGCAACCGTCATGTGTGTGTCACTATTTGGCAACGTAACTAACTACTCGTCACGAATCTGGGCCAGCACTGCCCGGTATCAACTGTGCGTTCGGTCAACGTCCAGTCCCAACGGATTCGACACGAAAGAACTCACCATGCATATGTTGTTCCCGTTCAAGAGCGTCTGGGCGAGTTGCGTCTTCTTCCTGCCCTGCGGTGTAGTCTCGCTGAAAGAATCCCAGTCAGGCGATCGTTCTTCATCTACGCGTAGGAAGGCGCGCACTATTCCGTTACGTCTTCCAGAACCATATCTAGGAGACCAAACGTTCGACGAGGTCGGCTGGACGAGCGAAATCGACTCACTGACAAAATCATCAAAGCCTAGGAGCGTCCCAGTAAACTCGCGGTCATTTTTCATGATCACCCAAATCCGTGATCCGATACATCTATCGATGAGCTCTGTCGAAAACATCAATTACTCATGTTCGACCTCGGTCTCAACAGGCAGACTTGCCTAGAGGCAGGATTTGAGAGGCCATAGTTGAATCTGTGGTCGTAGTAGAAGATGAAATTGAGAATGCTGCGATTTTCAAGTTGCACACCTCTATTTACATTTATGCCGCGATACACAATTACCCTATGATAACATTTCTGGGCTACAAAATCCATCCACTTGCTCGTGAGCGTCCGTCAGACGCATGTTGATACGCACATCCAGCGGCTGCCTACGGTGATCAACATGAAGCAAAAATCGTCGTGTCGTGTGAAAAAGAAAGGACTATCTGGGTCTGGACAGCTTCGCTAAAGACAATACATGGCGTTCGTGAAATGACGACTGGGTAAACGAAAGGACATTCAGAGTGGCACGGTTGCATTCGTTGCAAGGAAACAGTCACTGTTGTCCAAAGCTGAAGCCTCCTTGTGGTGCACTGATATCGGAGTGGAACTGGATAAGATAGACAGTGAGTTCGTTCGTGGGGAGGGAACAGGAATCACACGTACTGCATAAGCACCGGAGGCATCTACGGCCGGTGCGCTGATGGCAGCATCCACCTCCTCTTCGTCAGGGAAGTATTTGTCCATGATGTTGAATGCCTTCTTGTAGATCTCCAAGTTGTCGTGTGACTGGAGGTTGTGGATAGTGACCATACCGCCAGCTTCCTCGACGAATAGGGCATATTGGTTCACAGCTCCAGGGCCTGCTGCCTGTTTGTCAGCCTCGCCAACCTTGAGGATGTTATCGAGACCGTCGAGTGCGACTTGGATGATTTTATTATCCATCATCGTGAGAAGGTCGCAAAGGGGCTTGATACAGCCCTGAGAGACGAGATAACGTATCTGGGAAGGTTCATGGAGACCTCCGGAGGTCGCATTAGAAATCGCCCAGCATGCCTCTTTGCGAGTTTTGAAATCGGCATTTTGAAGGATGTTGATGAGAGGAGGAATGATGTTGGCATCGATAACGGCCTGAATCTGAGGAGGTGACCCGGCGGTGATGTTTGAGATGGTCCAGCAAGCTTCTTTCCTGATTCCCTCTTTTGGCGACGACAGCAACGAGAGAAGCGCAGGAAGAGCACCGGAAGCAATAACCACTTGAGTCTGAAGATCGTCTCCGGTGACGATGTTTCCGATGGAACGCAACGCGGGCGTCTGAACCGCAGTCGAACTGTGCATGAGCAAGTCCACCAATCTCCTGCACACGGCGGATTCGATCACAGCTTGAATTTTGTCGTTAGAACCGTCGGAGAGATAAGAAATGGCCCAGCAGGCATCGATCAAGATTTCATCATCCATCGAATAAATCAGTTTGGTTAGAACTGTCAACGCGGGTGAGATCTAACGGAAATGTCAACAGGAATCACGACAGGACGAGAAGGACGCCTACCAGTTCCCAATCCGGTTGGGGGTTCTTTCCTCGGCAAAAGTTGCTCAAGGTCCAAGTAGCATTTCTGAGCATGCTTAATTTGTGGTTTTCGCTCAAGAGGGACAACAAGGGTCGCAATGCGCCCTGCTGCAAAACATAGTCTCTGCATTGTGGGCTGTCGCCCGCAATGTTCCCGAGCGCCCAGACTGCTTGTTCACGAACATCGAGGACGGGAGACGACAAAAGGTTGATAAATTCTGGAACGGCGCCGGCGTTTATGACGACTTGGGTATGCTCAGCTGTTCCAGACGCGATGTTTGTGAGAGCCCAGGCTGCCTCAAACTATAGACAAATGCTCAGCGGCCCACACGGGCGGTCAAGGTGGGATTGCTCACCTGGAGCATGGATTGCCCGTTTCGCAAGAACTCGACAAAGCGAGGGACGACGCCACATTCGATGACTTTTTCGATAGGTGGATTCTTCTCCTTGGAAAGCAGTTTACGGAACTTTGTGGTCGCGTCGAGCTGGCGATCAGCATCGTCCGAGAAGACGCCCGAGATCATCTCTTCTGCAAGCTGGAAACGTATCAGGCAAGTGCCACTAAGAATGGTTGACTCGTACGGGTGGATCCCAAACACTGCCGGTGGCCTCCTCATCGGAATCGACGGTGGAGGTTGGGAGGAAGTTTCTCCTCTTTGCGATGTTCTCCTCGCGTTTCTGCCGTCTGATCTCGACCTGCTGCTCTTCGCGACGGCGCCGAAGATCATCTTGCTTCAAGCCGCCCTTATTCTTATAGGCTGTACACGCACGCGTCCGGTTGGCAAGGGTAGTGTGAGGGGGAAAGGGACATACTGGCTCTGCGGTGTTCCATTGTGCGGGACTCCATGATGGTGTGTGGGACAGGACAAGAAGAGACCCGCGTCTCTGCCTCGAAAATGTTGACCCATCGCTTACCATCACCTTATCAGCCACTCCTCGTCACAATCCGTGACGTCACAGTCACTCTACTAGTAGATTCGGTACACTAAGTACAAAGACAACCGTTCATCTACTCCCCCTCGAACTCGTACTGCTCCGGAAGATGCCCAGTCAGTTCATGCACCCGCAGTCAGCCCGGCACACTTACCTCGAACGACGCAGGAGGCTCTGCATCTCCCGTACTCTCGTCCAGCGCAATATGTAGGTCCCGTTCGCTCGGCAGATGTCCATTGGGCACCGCACTTCCGTTCGCCATCACTTCTGTAGTTGGCGAGAGGTCGATGAACTCGGCTTCCTCATCAGGCCGTTCGTCCACCAGGATCAAAATTCCCCCTCCGCCTGCGTATCGTTCCGACATTACGCCTGACAGCCCGTTCCCCTTTTTGCCAACTCCGGCTGGAGTTATCCTACCTCCTTTTGTTGGTATATGAAGGGAGACTGGACGCACTGGCTGGTACCGTCCATCCGAAGGGAAGCTAATGTAATTCAGCTGTGCTGGTGTCACACGCGATAGGTTTTCAATCCTTTCGGAACTGGGTTCTCCCTTTCGCTTCGTTGAGACTGCCTTGGACTCCTCAGATCCACTGGGAACAGCGTCCTCTGTCTTCATCTCCACGTCCCCGTCTTTCTTGGAATCCACTTTCTCGTCCTATGGATAATTAGCAGTACTGAATGGTAAACGACTGTCTGTCTCACAGTCTCCATGGCGTCAGAATCAGCTGCTGCCTTTCGCTTCTCCCTTGCTTTCACCTTTGCCGTCGTTGAAAGTACGGCAGTGGCCATCTTCGCTGCCGTCTCCCTCTTCGGTGGCGTTGCAGGTGCTGGATAAGCAAACAGACTTGGTCGTGCATTCGAGACGAACTCGAATCTGGGTACCTGCAAACTCATTGGCATCGGCAAACACTGTAGACATTCAGAACCAACCTTCAAATCTTCGTTCACACCGATGATAGCCGTGGGCTCAAATGCCAGGCATGCGCAGTGTGAGAGAGGATACCAATACCAGAATTGACAGAACAACGCCATGCCGACAATGGCGTTTGTATTTCGACTGCCCGCTCGGCTTTGTAGGCTGATCGTCACGTTGCGCCCTCCTGCGTCGATAAAACCTTGACCAACGGCTGCACCAAAGCGTGCCATCGGATCCTCGTGTTTGTCCGAAACGACCTTGGTATATAGTGCGCGCGTGGATGACATAGACGGCGACGACGCCTCGGATTGCTGTACAAGAATCATACCGAGGGCAATGAATGCACCTTGACGGACAAAGTCCACCCCATCTTTGGTCATTGGTTCCAGGATCTCAACGGCATCCTAAACAGCACTCAGCGTCAATTTCCAGAAAATCTGAAAGCACCTCTCACCTGCATGCCCGTTCCCGCGCATGCAATACCAAGAGCAAGAGTGGCTCCACATCTGACATGGGGATTGTAACTCTCGCTAAGAAGCTGGACTATTCGGGGAACTTGACCAGGGTTCTTGAACAGGAGGAATGCAAGCGAAGTGACGGCGGCCCTACGCACATCGTCCGAAGTATCCGAAACAGCTATGTGCAGTAATTGACGAACAGCATCATTGTTTGATGTTCCCGCATATGCTAGGGCGAGGGTGTAGACACCTCCGTAACGGAGAATGGGGTCCTGCGCAGGTTGCATTGGGAGGATGTAACGGAAGGAAAGAAACCACCCACCTTCTCGGTCAACAACAACCGAATGGTTTCATCAGCCTCTTCTTGTCGACCATAGAATACGAAAGCTAGAGCCATAGCCAAACCGCGGATGATCTTCTCGTGTTGAGTCTCCCGTGCGTAGGTTATCATCTCTTCAGCACAAGTTTGATTAGCGGAACCTAGCATCACGAGACCCATAGCATATCCTGCAGCTTCACCAGCAACGGCGGAATCCGAGAAGAGGGTTTCTTTCAGATCATCGTACGCACTCGAGCTGCGACCACCCATCCCAGCAATCCCGAGACCTAAGGCAGCACCGTGCTGCACTATCTCTCCTTGTGCGTTCTTCAGAGTTTCACGAAGATAGTCTTCGACGGTTTGCCCGTTACCACAGCCGGCGTTGATCAAGCCTAGTGCGTAAAGAGCCCCACCCTCCGAATATGCAGCTCCCTGAATCTGGCTTTCAGCGCCATTCTGAGGGAGGTAAGGGCCAAGAATATTCATGCCCTCCTGGAAGTATCCTTTATGGATGACTCCAAGGGCGGCAGTGGCCGAGAACTTTGCCCAATTCGTAGCCATACCCAGCCACTCGAGGTTTTCCCGCAGAAATATATCCGATGTCGTTCCGGCATGCATGAACGCATTCTGAAGGGTGAGAGCGGTGTGGTATATTGATGACCGAGGCTCGAGTGATTCCTAAATAAAACGGATTACATGACGACGAAGGGCGCGTCCTTGGAGTGATGATTACCTTGCTGTTTTTCAGAATCAGCATGTCCACCTTGTTACTTCGTTTGAGGAACTCGAGATAGAGTTTTACGGAGTGCTGTCCCCCGAGTATGTCACGGAGCTTGTCAAATAAGTCCTTTGTTTCCTGCTTACCGCGATTGGTCACGAAAGAGTGAAGGTCATGTGGGTAAAAGAAACCAACCTCGGTTCCCTCTGGCAAATGCTTCCGGACACCTTCCAAAAAGTCCCTTGTGCCACCTTCGGCCAGATCGAAGGCAAACTGGTACGCAAGCAGTCTCTCTTTGGGAATTAGTGACGTCAGCAATGGTACGGTCAGAGAAGGATTGTTGAGGGTAACAAGGAGACGAGCGAGCGAATGGATATGGGAGGACTTTGCCCCTGAAGATGGGGTGGGGAAGAGAGGAAGCAAGAAATTGAGGATGTGATCGCGGTATACGAGGGGAAAACCGGTGTCGAGGACGGCCTCCATGGCATAGGAGAGAAGTGATACGTCATGTGTAAGATCGTAGATCCGACGAATTATGTCGAGACGGCGAGACTCGAGGGCGATGCCGATTGCCTAAAGGTGGGGCAGTGAGAAGCAGGTTATGGGTTTGGGATGAGAAAGGAATGCACCTGCCTGTACTCTGCTTCATCTATACAGCGCTGGAATATAGATTCTATGATGAGCTGTAAACGAGGATCGATCTTGGTTCCGGTGACGACCTCTTCTGAGCGTTGGACGATGTATCTGTCTATGGCTTTGGCTGTGGGGCCATCAATGTGTATTGGGGTACACGCGGGAAGCTGCAGACGTACAAATGACGGTCTCGATGTATTCACTCGAGTTATAATTGCGAGCTTCAGCCTCGAACGCGCCGCCTGCGCCGAGAGCAAAGGAAAGGGCTTCGTCGTACTCGCCGAGGTAATAGTAGACTTTGCTAGCGAGCAAAGCTGCGAGATCACGGGCAGCTTTTGGAAGCTGGTCGGACTCGTACAAGCCCTCACTGTTGAAATGCAGGGATGAGACAAGGGAAGAGAAGAAGATGAGGGAAGACGTGCATGGGTGCAATGTGTTCTGATATTTCTGCCCAGAACTGGGGGACGAGGGGATGGAGGGCAGTGAGGGCGTGCTGCTTGAACGCGGGCTCAGGCTCGGAGAGGAGCGCGAGCACGCCGGCGGCGGACGATTGGGCGCAGACGGCCATGACGATCTTACTTTATGCGACGCGTCACCTCGCCCATCCGACAAGTCTTTCAAGCGGAGTCCGTCGGAGACCCAATCCCGCACAACCCCGTCCCGGCGCGACGAGCGTCCGCATCACCCAATGTCTTCGCTCGCTCGCGCCACCGCCCGCCTCGCCCGCCCATTCGCGACCAACGCGTCCGCGAGCTCCGGCTACTTTGCACAGCTCAACGCTCTCCGCGAGCACGCAGCACGTGTGTACTCCTCTCCCTCAGTCCTGCACCTTCTCATCCCGACCCAGACACTTCTGACCTCTGGCGCAAAATCAGGTATGTGTCCCGCCCTTGATGCCCCCCTCTACCTCAGTGCTCTCCAGCCTCTACGTCGCGTTCCCAGCCAGTATGTCCCACTTGCCTTCCTTCTCCCCCTCTCACCTTCCGTCTCAGCATTCGTCACGTGTGCATGGGTGTACAACATCGAGTCGGAGCACGCTGCCCACGAGGATCACCTGATTGAAGAAAACAACGGCACCCTGCCACAGCCCCCGGCATATCCATATCTGAACCGCAGGGTCAAGCCTTTTCCCTGGGGCAGCAACTCTCTCTTTTTCAATCCCAGAGTAAGCTTTCGCCCTTTTGTCTCCGAAATTTCTCCAATATTGCGCAGTACAACAAGGACATGGACAAGGTGGACGAGTAATTCGACCTAGAATACTTGCGTCCGTCTGTGCACAGTGATTAGTGTTGCAAAACCTCCATTGATCAAGCGACATGTAACTTGCGCCACTAGAAAGCTACCCAGACTGCAATCTAACATCGTCCCATCATAAGTCCATGGGCATCAAATAAAAATGATAATCTATCATATATATCGTCGACTCTCGCCAACTAATAAGTGCGTTCAAATGAAGTGATTGGTCTTAGCATGTCAACCAAGCACCCAATAGAATGCCTCCAACAACAGTCACCAGCGCGGTAAGCACTGGTGTTCTCGTTGTTGTATGGTGCATGGTCACAGCCGAGTTTGCGGTACTGAAATATAGTTTAGCCTTGTCCTCTATGGTCACAAATACCCCTTACCTTGTGGTGCTTGCGACCACAGTGTATTCCGAACCGGCAAACGAGGTAACGACGCCACTAGCAGCGAGTGTAATGGCCGCACCGCCAACAGACGTGATTATGCTCTCAGCTACACCGCCAATAGCTACGGGAGAGACGACTCAGGACGTCGGTTCAGGGCAAGATTTATAACCACGCACATGTCACGGTCGCGAAAACCGAAGGGACCGGTGTAAGGGACTCGAGCCAAGTCGAGGCTATGAAAATCTTCAGCGGCACTCTACGTCAATGGACTGGCAACACACCATCCGAGAGACCCTCCTGGATGCCGCTTGAGGCTGCACTCAATCCAACTGAGTACGCAGACCCGGCTGTTCCAATGAATTTATGTCAGATTGTCACAGAAAAACGTACGGAGAGCATACCAGCAGCGGTTCCCTCAGAATAATGAGAGCCTGCGACTGCAGTTGCCGAGTCTATGATGCTACCGACGTCGTCTGAAGCGAGTTAGTGCGCGAGTACTGAACAAGGTTGCCCCATGCTCACATTCGTTCGCCTTTTCGACGGGCTCGGCACGGCCAAGTATTGCCAGAACGACCAGTGTAGATGCAAGCAACGCGTTCGCGATCATGATCAGGGAGAAGTGAAAAAGGTGTCTAACAGACCAGAATTCGAAAAGGGTGGTCACAGGCGGATGCACGCAGCCGCTTGACTGTAATAAGGCAACAACAGTGCCTGTCTCGGACAGTGATCCGTAGCCAAGCTCTTGACGCAGCCATCCAAAATAGGCAGGTATCCTAGATCAACGAAGCTCACGCCAACGCGATTGTGGCTGTCCCACTCGTTCGTCATGCCTCGTCCCATCATCTCACCCTCCGTGCTCGCGTCCGACTTCGGACAACTCACCGCAGAATGCAAGAGAATGATCAAAGGAGGTGCTGAATGGCTCCACATGGGTACTTTACGTTCCGCAGCCTCCAATGCCATGGGATTGACGACATCGCGTCTCCCCTACAGACGTCATGGACGGGTATGTAACGACATAACAATTGCATCACAATCGGCCCACCCGTTGTTCGATATGTAGCCACTTCGTACCGAACATCACCATGGGTTAGTTTCCCAGCCACACCGTTACCTCCATCCTGATGAGCGTCCCAGGCGCGCCTGTGCTCTCGTGCGTACACAAGGGCGTACCCGGAATATTCATGGACTGTCACATGATGGTGTCCCAGCCCGAGAAGGTAGTTGCTCCCCGCGTCTCGCGCCGCAGTTCCGTAACGGGCTTATCCGCAGTGGGTCAACGACATCGCCGACGCAGGCGGCGCGTTATACTGTTTCCACATCGAAGCGACCTGTATGATCGCGCTTTGTTCGCGTGCTCATGAGTTTCTAACATGCCGAAGCTGATGCCGTATCCCTTATCAATGCTATTCGTGCCCGAAACATGAAGGCCGGCGTCGCGATTTCGCCGGACACGCCATCCACGGCCATCACTGACGAAATCGGTACCGCGGCTGATATGCTGTTGGTCATGACCGTATATCCCGGTAGGTTACATACGACCAACGGCGGTGGTTCCAAATAAAAGGCGTATGATAGGCCGCGGGGGTCAGAAATTCATCGAACGCTGTGTCCCAAAGGTCGCCGAGCTTCGTGCTCGATTCCCCGATAAAGATATTGAAGTAGACGGCGGGGTCGGCCCGAAGACGATCGATGTTTGCGCACAGGCTGGTATGTCCTTTTTTAGCGACTGTATCCCTGAGGCCGGATTGTGCATTTGCAGGCAGCAATGTCATTGTGGCTGGGACCGCAATCTTTGGTGCTTCCGATCCTGAAGGCGTCATTACGCAATTGAGGGCGAGCGTCACCGCAGCGCAGGAGAAAAGAGCTCAGGCAGTATAATCTTGTTGCTCCAATTAGGAATACCTTAAAGAGATTAGAATTCGAATATGTTATCGTTCCCTACGCGAGTCCTACAACTAACTTAGATCATTGTTATCGCTTTTCAACATGCATGAACTAGCTGGCATGGCCCGCAATGAATGGATTAGATATGAAAGGTGTGGACAGGAGAAGGATGGTCATCAGAAAAGTGGTATATCATGTCACAGTCCGCACTAGAAGAGGTCAGAGATTTGTAGTCCAACAATAGCGGAGAATGCAGCTTGTGTGCCCGTATGATATGCGTAATCGTGAAAAAAATGTGGAGTCGAATATCAGATCAAGTAGATTGTCAAATAGGTAGAAGGTTGCGAGCTGGGTAGCGGGACCCCATAATCGGACAATCACCATTGAAGCCACTCTCCATACATGTTTGGTCGTTCTCCACGAATGTATCCTTCAAAGGTTCGTTTGAGGACAGTTGCCCAATCAAGGTCCCGCTTGTCGTCAGCGACCTTATCCACCCATTCCTCGGGCTCGGTGTCAGGCATGGCGGCTGCGCGTGCGGCCCTCTCGCCAGCTGCAAACCTTGGTCCAAGGTCTGGCCAATTGCGCGAAGGGTCGAATGGTTTCCACCTGGGTCTCCATGGGTCAAGAGATGGAACCACATCCGACCACGAAACACACTCACCAGAAGTTATGGAAGTGATATGAATAGGCACCACGGAAGAATCCATCGAAGCCTAATGCTTGGGGTGCCGCACTGTTTTGTGTAGGTGTATTAAAGAAGTCTGCAAACCTTTTGGAAATATCTTAGCAATGCGATCTTTCGATTCATGGAACAGTGCTTACTCTATAAAGTATGGCTGAGGGGGGCGCTCGCGCTGGAAAACTTCGGTATTAAGCCAAGCGGAGTCAAAAAGAGCGTCTGGAAGGCGCAGCAGGAGTCCTTCTATGTGCGCATCCTTCGTGTATCTGGAAACCGTCATGGGGTGGAAGTCTAGACCATTTTTGAGGGCTGTGCGGAAGAGGAACGATCCAAGGGCAGAGTTTTTGTTCATACGAAGCACCGCAGTGTTGTACTTCTCCAGACGTGACCACCGATATGCGAACGCACCCTTCCAACCCCACAGATCTTCCCAGTCCCGAAGGAAAATGGTGTCTGCATCGAGGTAGATACCACCAAACCGGTGACACAAGACGAACCGAGCCATGTCAGACAAGATGACAGAAAGACGGTCATATGATGACGAAGACTTGGAGCCCGTGCGATTAAGCATGTCATCTTCATCTGGAGACGGTTTTGGGGCTGCAGTTGTCTCCGTGCTGTTATCTGACTCGGTCGTAGCAGAAGCCTCGGTAGGCTTGGGTTGCTCAACAGGAACGTTGATAATATGACCCCCGGAGTTGAACAGAGTTTCTCTGAGCTCCCGCCACTCGTCTTTAAGTTCAGGAATGCCGTCAAGCTGGTCAGTGGTATTCCAAAGTTTGAACTTTATGACATCCTTGAACCTAGGGTGCAAAAAGGGGGCTGCCCACGGATTTGTCTTGAGTCCCTCATACATGTCAGTGAGGGCCGAAGGATTCGGGATAGAGGCTGCGGGGCCAGGATTGATCCATAGCCAGAACTCTGGGCGGCAAACGTTGAGCTCCGGGTCCTCTTTCAACTGAAGGCCCAAGTTTTGCGTAAACAGGAAAGACAAGAGGGCAAGATACGGCTTGTCGGTAAAAGGACCTGTCCAGAACATATGGAAAAGACGAGGGTTTTCAGGATCGCACGGGGCCGAGAGACTGGAATAAGGGACGTGCTGCAGTGTTGGACGGAGAGACAAAGGGGGCTCCCATTCTACTCCACGCTTTTTCGTGAGCCCAGCGTTAGGATCCTGAATACCAGCGGATTCCATGGGACGCGGGGCAATCACGTTCGCCAATGATATTTGCGTGGGTTCAGTGAAATTTTCTCGATCTTGCTCCATGTAAATGTATTTCCACTCGTCCATCTTGCCCCTTCTGAGGTGCTTGCCGTTGTCCAGACCGGCACCAAGGCGAAGAACCTCAAGACAATCACGAACATACTAGGCGCGCAGACATGAGTCGGACAAAAATGCAAACTCAGTCTTACGTACCTTATTCTGAGAAAAATCACAGTGCTCCATGATGATATCCAGATCAGCAACAGAGCCGGGGGCGGGACGTGGAGGGTAGGCAACGTTCGGCGACTGACTTTGGACATCGATGTAGTCACGGCGTGGACCATCGCCTCTCGTCGTCGTGGCTACGGGACCAGGCGGTGGTCTGAATCGGGAAGGAATGGTGGGAGCTTTTCGAGGAGGAAGAGCGGGGTTCAAAGGTGGACTCGTCAAACCGACCTGCTCTGGGACTGATGGCATGCGTTAGAGATAAAGCAGACTGCCAGATTATTTGTAAGACCTACTCTCCCTCTTGCTTGGGTAGTGACCGCTAGCAATCTCCCATTTCCAAACTCGTTGGATATCTTCCCTGCCAAAGACAAGGGTGGACGACTCTCCGAAAGAAGGGGTCCATTGCTTCTCTTCCGGGCCAAACTTACGTGCAAAGGAGAAGAATGTGCATATGGCGGCGATCAAGAACAGGCAGATAATGAGTGGACCTCGTCGCCTAGCAAAGCGCGAAAGACCCAGCTGTTGCATGCGGGTGGTGTTTGGGACGAAGAGGCGAAGCCTGCGCGTGTGCACGCCGGGGATGGGGACAGAGACGGGGACTGTCCAGGACATGGATCGAGTGTGTCTGTGCATCTTCTCCTGCACGGCCGAGGAATACGTTGGGAGGCCGTTGGTTAGGCGTGCCTTCTCTGGCCCGTACCCGCTTCCGCGCTGCGGTGTGGAAAAGTAGTTGAAAGACGTCATGTGTCCCGAGGACGCAGCAAAGGCGAGGGCTCGCGAGGATTTCAAGTTTGACGCGAGTAAACGGCAAAACGATGTGGAAAATTCATCACCTCAGCTTCGCGCGAAAACATTTCCTCTCCCGTACATTCCGCAGCAATACACTAAGTAGGAGATGTCCAAGCAACACAACATAGCATGTCCGAAAAATAGTCCAACTACCAGCGCAGCCATTCTCCATACATGTTCGGGCGTTCTCCCCGAATGTACGACTCGAATGTTCGCTTCAATACCGCAGCCCAGTCAAGATCAATCTGGTCATCGTCAATCTCATCTATCCAATTGTCTGGATCCGCATCGGGTGTGGCAGCTGCCCTGGCTGCACGTTCACCCTCCGCAAAACGTGGCCCAAGATCAGGCCAGTGTCGAGCCGGATCAAACGGTCGCCACCTCATGTCGAAGGCGTCAGCTGGCAAGATTTACCAGAATTAGTGTACATACCACGAATTATGGAAATGGTACGAAAACGCGCCCTTGAAGAACCCATCAAAACCAGTCGCAAGAGGGGCGGCGCCATGACGTGTGGGCGTTCGAAAAAAGTCCGAGAAGCTAAATTGGGTTAGCAATAAATCCTGGTCAGACAATGAACAATTCACGAAGTAAAAAAAGGATGAGGTGGTCGTTCGTGTTGTAATCCCTCAGCATTAAGCCAAGCAGGATCAAAGAGCGCGTCGGGGAGCTGAGTCAACAACGGTGATAGATATGCATCATTTAAATAGCGAGTGATCGAGCTGGGGTGGAAGTCGAAACCGTTCTTCAAGGCGGTTCGGAACAGGAACGACCCAAGTGCAGAACCCTTGTTGAGGCGAAGCACGGCAGTATTGTAATAATCATGATAAGACCAACGATAGGCAAATGCCCCTTTCCATCCCCATATCTCTTCCCAGTCACGGAGGAAGAGGGTGTCTGCGTCAATGTAGATGCCGCCAAAACGATGTGTGACGATAAACCGAGCCATATCTGATAAGATCACCGAAAGTCTGTCGTATAATGCTTCCGATTTCGAACCAAGGCGGTCGACCATGGGATTTCTGGATCTCGGTTTCGACGAATCAGGACCCGTAATGCTAACAGACACTCCTCCGGAATTGAAGATAGTGGCCATCGAACGCCATTCGTCCTTCAGTTCTGGAATACTGTCAAGTTGTTCAGTGGTATTCCAGAGCCTGAATTTGATAATGCCCTTGAAGCGCGGGTGTAGGAAGGGGGCTGCCCAAGGATTTGTTTTCAACGATTGAAACATGTCCATCAAGGCCGAATCCACGGGAGTAGCAGCTGCCGGGTAAGGGTTGATCCAGACCCATATCTGAGGGGGGCATGCGAGCCCGCGACCATTCTCGAATTGAAGTTCAAGGTTTTGAGTGAACAAGAACGACAGAAGGGACACATATGGTTTGTCATCGAATGGACCAGCCCAATACATGTGGAAGATGCGTGGATTTTCTGGATCGCAAAGGGTTGCAAGACCGACATCCAAAGTACGCCTCTGCGATGGCGGGAGACTTAAGGGGGCCTCCCACCGGAAACCTCTCTTCTTCTGTAGACCTGCGTTAGGACCATATCGCCCGTGGGGGTATGCAGCAGGAGCCAAGGGAATATTGATATGTTGAGATAGGAGATACTCTCCGCTAGATCCTTCCTCCGTGTATATATATTTGATTTTGTTTAGATTTCCTCGTCGTACTCGTCGGCCATTATCCAGACCAGCACTGGTTCGCAAAAACTCGAGACAATCGCGGACAAACTGAATGTCATAAGATTCTGACTCCGAAACCAAAAGAAACATGGCTCACTTTTCCATTGACAAAATTACAATGATCTCTTATTATATCCAGGTCTGCGGTGCTACCTGGGATCGGTCTAGGTGGATATGCAACGGTATCAAGATCTTGGGACCGTGTTTCTACTATGTGGTATGTTCTTTGAGGACCAATGCCTCGGGCTGCAGTAATCACAGACCCATGCGGGGGGGTGAATGGTGAAACGACCGTATGTGCTTTGGCAGGTGGCAAGGCAGGATTGAATATAGGGGAAGTAAATCCTATTTGCTCAGGTACTAGGCCGAATCAGCTGCATGTGCCACAATCAACAGGAAAAATCTCACTCCTTGCACCACTAGGATGATGGCCACTATCCACCTCCCACTGCCAGATTCTTTGTAGTTCATCTCTGCTAAACACCAGGGTCGAATCTCTGAAAGTAGGAGTCCAGTTCGCCTCCTCTGTGCCAAGAAGTACCAGGACCACGCAGATGGCGAAGAGCCCCCCAAGGAAAGCGCAACAACGAGAAAATAATCCTATGCGAGTGAACCGCGACATGGGTCGTAGGTGAGCGGGAGTTACTTCCCGTACGCGAAAGCGGCGTGCTGTGGATGCGGGAAGAGGAATGGGCCATGGTCGTAGGGCGACTTGTGCATTCATCTTCTCGTGGACAGCAGACGAGTCGCCGTTACGGGTGTACCAACCACGCCAAAGGGCGGTTGTGTGCTGAGAGGAAGGCATGGATCCGATTTGATCCAGCGGGAATAATAAAATTAAAAACACAGAAGGTCGGTTATTATGTCATGGCAAGGATCGCAGATCAATTCAAACGGCCAAGGCAGGGAGAACAGCATGCGGCATCAACTCATAACGACGACTCGCCATTTCTACAGGTGCGTACAGCGGCAAACTCTATGTCGTTGGAACTAACGTCCATTCTATGATTACTCAGTGCCCCCAAGGGGTTGCAGTTCAAGATCAGCGGGATCCGTTGGAACCGAGAGAATGCGAAGGGTGTTGGTGTGCCCAAGGCCGCCCTTCCATCCCTGAACGGCAATGACAGCCGTACCAGTCTTGATGATGTTCAGCTCGAGGGCACTCTTCAAACCGAAACGAATACGATTGTCAACCTGGAGGGAAACGTTCAAGATGTGCAGCAAAGATCCTGGACCAGTATCTTACGTCTTTCTGCCACTGACTCTCAGGAATGCCGCGTGGCTCCGAGTACCAGAACGGGTAACACCCGCGGTGCAAGTGGATCTGACGGGCAGTCTGTTCGTTGCGGGTTACTAGGGATAGGCGTGTCGCATCAATGGGGTAGCAACGCCTCATGCTTCAGACAAACACACCAGTGATGATCGGTACTAAAGGGCGGTACTTGGACACCAAGCGAGCAGTGTTGCCGCTGGTGGATAACACGAGAATAGCACTTGCATTCTGTTCGGAAGCCGCAGCAACCGCAGCGATCGCCACGGTTTCCACTGTCTCCGTGGGTCGAGGTTGGATTGCTCGCAACTCATCATAAAGAGGCGGATAGCAAATAGCAGCCTCAGCAAGGAGACATGTCTCCGCCATCATAAGAACTTGGGCTGCTTTCAGCCAATCGCCCAGAACCGTGACGTGCAGAATACGCACCAGATTCCACGGGATAACTTCCCTTCGCAGTCTCTCCCGACAACATGACGCAATCGGCACCATCTAGTACAGCATTGGCAACATCGCTGACTTCTGCACGTGTTGGTCGTGGGTTATACTTTAGGGTTATTAGCAAACCGATACCGAAAGGGATTTCTTTGGCTCACTGTCATGGACTGTAGGTCATTAGTTTAGTTCTCAAATAAATGAAGAAGTAAGACGAGGTTCACCTCGAGCATTTGAGTGGCAACGATCACAGGCTTGCCAGCAATGTTGCATTTGGCGATCATCATCTTTTGCGCCAGGAACACCTGGCTTGCCGGGATTTCGATACCGAGGTCCCCACGAGCAACCATCACCCCGTCACACTCACGAAGGATTTCGTCAAAGTTTTCAACACCTTGTTCGTTCTCGATCTTGACGATAATCTTGATGTTGGCACCGTCGGGACCAAGGACCAGACGAATATCCTTGACATCCTGAGCACGGCGGATAAACGATGCAAAAATCATGTCGACGCCATTCCTGACACCGAATTGCAAGTCCTTTTTGTCCTTCTCAGAGAGAGCCGGGAGATCCACATCTGTCTTTGGGAGATTGACACCCTTGCGAGAAGAGAGGGTCCCGTTGTTGAGAGCACGAACGCGAAGATTCTTGCCGTCGATGGACAAGACCAGGAGAGATAGAATACCTAAACGCGAGTGAGCACACAGCTCAAGAATTTCGCCGAATGAACTACCATCATCAATGTAAATAAGCTTCCCTGGTGCTGTAACCTTGGGAAGGTTTTTCTGAAATTAAGAGAAGCTGTGAGAACACCCAAGAAGTGCTAGTCGACCAAGTACTGACATAGTCCAGCCAGAGATGCTCGCTATCGGAACACTCGCTGTACTTGTCGTCTGTGGTAATCGTGAATTCATGGCCCGCTTTGATGGGGACCTAAGGCGGGGTGTAACTCTCGGCAATCAACAGAGACGTGGGTGAATGCGTACGTCTTTTCCATTCTTCATAAGACCAGTGCGAATCTCTGGGCCTTTCTATGACATAATGAGCCTGATCCTGCGATCGAGTGCTTGGGGAACATACGGTATCTAAAGCGATCGCAACAGGTCGTCCGGGATCGGCTTGAGAATACATCTCAACATCGATGCACTGGGTTGAAAGGTGGAAGGAGCTCACCAGCGACCATCTTTCTGGTGTTGTCGATGACACTCTGGTGGTAGTCATACGAGCCATGGGAGAAGTTCATGCGAACTGAGGGGGGGGGTCATCAAGATGCGAACAGTAGCGCAAACACGTCACCAAGATGACTCACCAACATTGACACCTGCTCGCCTCAGTGCGGCAAGCTTTTCAATAGAATTCGTGTTGGGCCCTGCAATGACATGAGGCTCTTCGATCAAACCAAGATTGAGTTCGCACCGATCGTAGCGATGATGGAAGTCTTCAGAATGGTGAGTGACCCGTTTGTGGAGCGCTGGGGTGGTGGTAACGTACCTTGCGAAGGAACTTGGTCTCCGCGGTTGGTTGGACAGCCTTGGCAGGGCTCAAGGTGGAGTTCCACTCGAGCTGGGAGCGGATACCATCGTAGACGAACATAGTTGGCTTCTTGGTCGGGGCAGAAAGGAAGCGAAGATGGAGTCTTGACTTTCTATGGCGGCAAGGGGACAAGGAGAGATGTTCAGCACCTCTGGGAGTCAGACGGCTGGTGGTAGAGAAGAAAAAAGAGGATGCAGTGATCATGTCCAGCTAGTCTTCTTATTGATCGCCCGCATGTATTCGGTAGCGAAGTCCAATGAACGACTTACAGGATGGTCCTATACGTGAACGTTTGAACGATGAACGAGGCAATGTGCGAGAGCCGACGAGTGGCGTCCAACTGCTCGTGCGATTTTATCTGGTTTTGCAAGTCTGTGTAACTCAGTGGGCCTTCCAATCCCCTTCGAGAAGTATACGCCTTGCCAGACACTATCCTTACGACGAACGTGCCAGATTATCATGACTGAGAACACCCATGGCATAAGTACAACTGCGATAACATTACGACATATATCAACCTGTCTCTGCCATCCTCGAGCTCATGCTTCAAGTTAGCAACACATGCTAGACAAATCAACATCTAGCATCGGCAGCATGGTAAGCGAGTAACCTGAAATGCGAGTGGAGCAGGAACGTATATAGCGAAAAACAAGCGGAAAGTAAACAACAACACAAGAACCGCGGTTAACCTTACAATACTCTCAGCGTCCATCCGTGCAAGCCCCCATCTGCACTCGCCGCAGCTTGTGCTGCAGCAAGCCAACCTGGATCCGCCGTTGGTCCTCCTGGCGGTGTGAGAACGTGACCGGGAGCCATGCCACTAAGTTCCATGGATTGAAATACATTCTCGCAAGCTATCGTTCTTCCCGAATGGTAGCCGATTCCGTCCGAAGCCCTGATAAATAGAATAGGCAAGGTCCTGCCCGTGATTGGCGATTGCGGCGAGCCGTCTGCCGTTTGGGCTCCACCACCGGTCGTCCCTTCAACCTGAGTCCCGGCTGGGGCGCTTTCACCAGGTGGTGCCGCATGAGATGTTGCACCATCGACAGTTAAAGGGTTAGCAGGGATGGCATCCTCCTGGAGCGCCTTGATGACTTCGGTGAGAGAAGGCATTTCCACCGTCACTAGGGTATGCAATGATGGGTACCTCCCCCCAGGGACGTTAGATGGTGCTCCAGGCACGGATCCATCATTCGGTGGCAATTCGGACGAAGGTCCCGGCATCCCGCCGCCGTACGAAATATTTGTGAGCGGCCCGGGTGTATGCGGCGGAAAGCAACGTGTACGAAGAGGACCGATGTTGCCGAGATAGACCGTGAGCGGCTGTTGTGTGTTTGTCTTCGGATCCTCGTAAAAGAAGTTGGAGACCGTCAGCTCGAGTGTGTTGTTCGCTGGACGGTAAGTCGGAGGCGTGAACAAAGTCGGGAATGGCGTGATAGGAACTTCGGGTATTGCACTGTTCTGACCGAACGCATCGAAGAAGGTGTATTGGAACTTGGCTAGGAATTCAGCAGTCAGCAAGGCATGCTCATGGATGATATGCGGGACGCATACAAATGCCAACGATCGTCCAGCACAGATAATCATCTACTTCATCGGAGAGAACTCGAACGCCATCTTTCGTCTCATCTCTGACGCGAGGTGATTGGAAGATGAGAGGATGGGTTCCACCTTGGGATGACATTCCAGGTGTGGATGGGTTAACCCCCGGTGGGCCAGGGACAGGGCCTGCTGCGGACAGATAATGTCTCGAGCCATCGGCATTGACCCGTTGCAATGCTATTTTTTGCATTTGGCTGACAGGACCACCATCTTCGAGAGAGACCCGGCCTTTGTCTACTTTCCGAATGACGAGGGGTGATGTGGCGATGTTAGAAAGTGTGTCAGATAACACTACCTCACACCCATACGTCACGGCCTGATGGCCACCTGTTGTATTGTGAACGTGAGTATTGGTGCATAATACTTTCAGGTCACGTGAAGACGTACCATGGACTGGCGGGGCATCCTCTGGACGGCGAACTACATTTACATTGAAAGCTGACCAACTGACGTTGCTGGCACACAATTGGGCTGAATCAATGGTCATGTATTTGGTGCGAACCGTCTGTGAGTTGATACGGTTGAAAAGGGAGACTGGACCTCCAGCCAGAATGCACGACGAGATGTTACGCGTCTTGGCTGTCTTCTTCGAGGGCTTAGATATAATTGTTACAGGAGCTGAATCAAACGACGCCCAAACGCGGCCACCAGCATTGTCGCTACCGCCCTCTCCCGTGGATGAAGGGGGGTCCATGATGTCGAGCGATAGAGTGAAGCTCTTGGCCTTGGCGGTACCAGTGACGTGAAGGAACTTGAAGCTGCCGGTCATATTATTGTCGAGAGATGTTTTCTGATCAAAGGAGCGCTCCCCTTGTTCCGACACGACCGCCATGGAGAGCTGCTGGGAGCGCATCTGCCACACAGGACCCTGAATATGGACAATAGGAGGGGGGCAGAGGAAGCGTTTTTCGCTGCCATATGACTTTTGGGCGACAGCGGCATGCAGGCACATGACTGTGGTCATCGGTATGACGCGCGCCGGGTCCTGGGAGACGTGATCGCGTACGGTTCGGCGGATTTTCGGATGGGGATCCTCTTGCTCCCCCTCGTCGAGTTTGCGCTTACCGGTCTTACTACCGGAGGGCTTATCGCGGGGGCAGGTAAACAATGACGCGTTTAAGCGCTCGGGGGGCGACATACCTGGGGAAGTAACGTGACATGATGTGAAGCGGTGAGCTGGGAAGGAGGGGGAGGAATGGCCCAGTGATGCATAGCGGGCTCTGGAGGCAACTGGTCTTTGCGAGTCACGGCGAGAATGGACTGGAGAGACGCGGTCGGATCGGGATTAGAAAGGATAGAAGGGACAGCAGCGGTGGTCATGGTAGGATGTGTGTGGTTAACGACGCCATTGTTGGCGGAGGGGGGAGGGTGCTGCTGGGGCTTGACGGACACTTGCTGGGGCGCTTGGTGGGTGATATGTTCGGCGGGCGGGGTAGAAGAGTTTGCGAGGATATCGAGGGACGGCTGGATTGGGGACGGGGGCCGGGGAGACGAGCTCTTTGACGCCGCCTGGTGGAGGTGAGCGTCGAGCTGAGCGGCGTCGGGCATTGCGATGTGTTGGGAAGAGAAAGGATGGAATGTCCTCATAACAGTTTCCCGCCAGGGATAACGACGTTGGCTGCCAGCTGTGGGAATCGAGAACAGAGGTGGGAAAAAACGAGAAAGCCTGAGAGTGGGAGTTCAAAGTTGCAGTTCATGCGATGACAAATTCACACCCTAACACGTGCTACACCGCGGGAACTCAGCCACAAATACCCCAAAGCGTTCACACTGCCACCTGATTTCGGCCCGCTGTCATCCCTTGGCAGGGCACCAGTCCGCGGCATGAATTATTTTGTCCAAAACGTCGTGAACAGCGGTGCATGTAAAATACTCCAATGCGGTCTCGATAGAAGTATGGTCCATAATGTCAAATAGTCCCCGGATGCATCAAGAAGTCATCTCTCAGCGAATTTTCGTCAACAATCCCGGAACGACGAAACCGTCTGCTCTTCTAACTCGGAGGGTCGCGGAGAAACCCAGACGACCTTCGTGTGTCGCCAGTTCCGTCGCGGGCTCGGCTCTGGCCAGGGAAGGGAACGGTCGCATTCGCAGGTGCCCGAGAGTCGCGTCGAGAACCTCTGGGTTCTGGACGGATGCCCAGTTCAACGTCATGCTGGAATCGCTGCCAATCCTCGACTCTCATCATCGATTGCCTCTTGGATGAATTCGTGGCGTTATGTCCGCCGCCCATCGCAGCCACCTTGTCTGCTCTCAGGCCGTTGGCGTTCGAGCCTCGATCCCCAGGTTTACTTCCATCTCCTGATGCCGAAACTCGCTTACCCGACCCGTCGTCCGGCTTGCGCTTTGCTCTCTCCTCTCGTTCGAATTCCGCTACCCTCTCCGCCTGACGTCTACCCACCACCTCTCGCTCAATGGCCATCGATCGCTCCCAGCGACTTTTAGCCGCAGCCAAATCCGCCGACTCTTTCTCGGCCTGAGTGATTGGGTTCTGCAGCCCGCGCATCTTCTGCCTGTGACGCTCTTCAAGTTCCTCGAATGTCGCGACACGCTGCGGTTCAGCCTTCTGGGGAACGGGAGCAGCGACGTTGCCACGAGGCAGGATGAAAGGAACATTTGAGGCGGACTCCTGAGCAACCGCTTTCAAAGGTCGTGTCGGGGGAAGCACAAAAGGGATGTTTGGATTCGGTTCGGGGGAGCTCTTCGCAGGGCGAGCACGGGTGAGGATGTGGGGGGTAGTGTTGGGCGGGGGCTGCTCGAACACAGGAGCATGCCCAGGTGGCTGCAGTAGAACCGGAGGAATATTACTGCTCGTACGGACCTGCGACTTCTTCGTCTGCATCCTTTGCGCACTAGCAAGCGTAGCAGCGATAGGAACATCCTCGTCTGACGTGTCTCTGGGAGTGGTATCGGTGCCGCCGACCTCCAACATGCTCTCACGACGCTTGCGCTGGACAAGAGCATCACTGACTGCCTGAGGTATCGGAATACGTTGGGGGTTGGGCATGGTGGCTGAGACGGGCGTGGTTGGAATTGGAGCAGTCACGCCAGAAGGTGGTTGGAGCAATTTGCGATCGCGTACGTAAGCATCCCAATCTTCGTCTTTCAGCGGAACGCTTGTAGGACGGCTTATCGAAGCACCCAGAGGGGGCGCATCAATGAGCTTGGATAGTTCCATAGACATCGCGCGGCCACGCGGATCGGGTTGTCTTGGAGGTCGTGTATGAGGCCGAGGAGCAACGACATTGTCGAGATCATAACTGAGGGTGCGGCGTGAGGTGAGCGAGACTTTGCGTGAACGAGAATCGTCGGAGTCTACACCAGGAGTTTCTGATCGCAGCGCATCGATGGAGCGCCTGATAGTCTGAATTTCTGCAAGAAGTTCCTCTTTGCGTGCGAGTTCGCTCAGCTCGGCGGAAATCTGAACCCTCTGCGCTTCCTTGGCTTCCTTGCTAATCTCCGGTTCCGTATCAGCGATGAAACCAGCAGGTACGTCATCTTGAATCCCAATCCCGAGGTCTAGATGGGGCAGGAGGTTTCCAGGAGCCTGAGAACCTCTCGCAGTCCGCTTAAGTTCATCCTCGGGCACCGGTGCTGCCATGAAGTCGGACACACCGGATGCACGCCGGGGCCGACCACCAACGAGAGTAAAGGTGGACGAACGGCCTTCGTTAGATCCAGATGTTGGGAAATCCTTCATAAGAGGTGTGCCCGATAATCCGCTGCCGGCCCGAGTATGCGCTCCAAGAGAAGGGTGGTCGTTCTCCCACTCCTCTTTCTCTTTAGTGAGCTCCACAAATCGGTCGGACATATTGAGCTCAGCTTCTTCGTCTCTGCGCCGTTGTTCTTCAGCAATTTCTTTCAATTTTCGTTGGAGGACACGAAGAATACGCAATTGGACCGCGCCTCCCATAAGGGCGACGGCAGCAATCAAGCCCAGTTCGATCTCCATGGTTTGTGAAACAGGGAATTCAATGTGGTTGGTGGTATATTTTGGGAACAAATCGCTGAATCCCAAGTTCCACACATAGAACTGAAAAAGATACGTAACCATGTGGGCTGAACCGCAGCAGTAAGCGTTACATACCTCCTTGAGTCCCGCAGTGGTGTAACAATCGACACCTAGCATGAACGCAGATGATCCGACGAAAGCAGTCGCTAGAAGCAACATGTGCCAATGAAGCTTTGGTATCGTGCAAAGCACAAAAGCAACGACACCACAAGCTAGAAGGAAGGTTAGGTCTATGGGCTAGAGTGCACCAAGGCCATACCGATATACAATATCCAACGTAACCCAACAGATTGGATGAGGCCGCCGTTCCTGAAACATTGTATCCACAAGCCAAAGGCAAAGCCTCCCCATGCCCCGATGAAGTACTTAGTGGCCTTCCAGAAGAAGATAGTGAATGCGCCTCCCATTATACCAGCCACCGAGCTCGCAAGCACAAACATGCCCTGGAGCGTCTTACTAGGCGGATTCACTGCCGGGAGAATACCAAACTTGACGATGAGGACAAAGCAAACGAGTGATAGTGTATAAAATCCGATGAGGAAGAACGACGTCCTGGCATACCAGAGATCAGCGATCAAATATATGGTGGGGAGAAAGGCACACACCATCTGTTCTTGTGACCCCAGAATGCACTGGGCAAGCCTGTCAAAATGAGGATAGCTCCTAGGACGCCAAAAGCAGGTGTGATTTCTGTCGCCAATACGATGGGTGTTGGCGATGGGGTAGCCGACGTTGATGAAGTGGGTGTTGGAAGTGCGCTGGTGACATTAAAGATGGTGGGAACCACAGTAGTGAACGGGATTTGTTGGCTGCCAGACTGACTGGCGGATGTCAGAGTGTAAGAACTCGTTGCAAGGAAGGTGGTGAGGTTTGCAGATGGGGTCGGGGAGGTCGTGGCCTGCGACGAAGGGGAGACGGTGGTGGAGTTGGCGGAGAAGGACGAAGATTGGGCGGAGACCTGGAGAAGGAGAGACAGGAATAGAAGAAAGAGGAAGGCACACATGGAGGCTGCAGGAGACCTCATCCTTGGCGGGGGAGGGGGGAAGGAGGGACCCGAGGCCGAGGGGGATCTCAAGAGAGGATGGGAACCCGAGCAGGAGGCAAGTCAGCCGCCACGGGCACTAGCACTTGTCCGTGTGACGGCGGTTCACGACACCTCTACTTCACCTCACCCCTTAGATCTAGTACAAATGCGCGTTCGTGTTTCCATCAAAATCCGGCGGCGCACCATGCACCAACGGCGTGACCAAAGCGGCCATAGGGAAGAAAAAAAGTATGTCAGAACATTCATTTCCTTGACCTCCGCAGGCACGCCGAGTTTCACGTCACCCCAACCGGAAACACCGCACGTTTGCCACACCAGATCTCGTCTAGTATATTTAGGTTGACGTCGGATTCCAGGTGTCGTGTCGTCATGCCTACGGTAAGCACTACTAGTCGAAATGTTCCAGTCTCATAGGTTGGATGCCGATCCGTGAAAGGAGGATGCCCATTTTCTTGGGACCATCCGTCGCCACCACCTTGTTCCCCATTCTCTTCTCCCCGCGTTCTTCAACGACAGTGATCACCTTGCCTTGTCTTCCGAATCGCCCCACCCGCCCTGCAACGTGCAAATATGCATCACCAGACCGTCCTTCGGGAACTCCGAGCATGAAGACATGTGACAGACCCGGAAGGTCAATTCCCCGGACCGTGGCCAGTGTGGCGACGATCAACGCAGGATTCTCGTCCGAAATCTCATCCATCCCGGTTAGAAGACTAGTACGACTCGCTTCGTCTGCCACTAAATCCAGGGGATGCGCATTGACACCCAACTGTCGCAGTTCGAAAATGATCTTGCGGACAGCCGCAGTTGCCGGTAATACCAAGAGTGCGATACGAGGTACGTCGAGGGCAAAGGTGGCGGCAACCGCCTCTAACATTGCCGGATCAAAGGTCAGCGGGGCATTCAACAATTCTGCCAGAGAATGAGTCCCCAGTAGACACGAGTCCCGACTACTTGCTCACCTTTGTCTGCATCGTCCACGAGTTCGGGGTCATTATCATCGTCGTAGAGAATGACATTTTCATCGTTGTTGTCATCTTCAACGTCCTTTTCTACCAAGATCGTATTGCTACTCAGGTCTGGTTGCAATGGAAGAGCATCAACGATGTTCTTGATGTCTCCTGTCTTCGATACCACAAGTACATGATGCACGGCACTCCGTCCCAATCTATGGGCCGGCCGAGCCGAAGAGCGTTTTCTCATTAGCTTCAGCACCTCCCCGCGCTGTATCCACCCAAAAGTATTGAACAGCGCACTCTGCAACCTACTGCGCAGCGTGGCACTGATCATGATCAACTGCGGTCTGCATGCTGGAGTAGCATCGCCATCTTCAAGTAATCGATCGTTGACGGAGCGTGAAGCCCGATGCATGGACTGCTTGCCCCTGGAAACAGAATAAAGTCTATCCAAAATCTGGACAAGATCTGGAACGTGCTTCTGCCGAGGCGCTCCTTTCGACGGTTTGTTGTCAGGAACACGCAGGAGCGCGTCCACTTCGTCCACCACAATTGTGGAAGGTACAATTAGCCGAAACAGCTCTGGGTTCCGTTCCATAAGCTCGAGTACTGCGTTGGGAGTAGCAATGAGGATACGTGGGGCCTTATGAATCAACAATTCCGGATCAGACGATGTGGATCTAACCGCGTGTTGCATGCGAGTAGGCAGGTCCTGTAACGCCGACTTTTTGACACCTCGAACAAGGACTTGGACATCTTTTGTCAACGAGACTGGTGTGCCACCCTTCGGTAGGGTCATATGGTGTATCCAGTGTAAGTATTGAAATGCAAGGTCCCGGTGCGGCACGATCAACAAGCCTGTGAGCGCCTCCCGAGAACCATCCACATCTTCGCCCGTTGCTGAAATTGTCTTTTGGGCAGGCAGTTTACTCAGCAGGGCTAGCATCGCTGCAAAAGATCTGGGGAATAATTGCGAGTCAGTGATGAGTCTCCCTTTGGCTGAGCAACGCACTTCCCGGTTCCAGTGTCATCCTGGAGCAAGACATCTCGATTGCCGGTTATAGCACGTATAAGTTTCCTCTGCATTGCGGTTGGTTTTTGAACATCCGGGAAGGCAATACGCAACGATGTGGCTACCGCAGGTTGAATTCCGGCAGCCTCGAATGTGTCCCGGTCTGCTTCCGAGGAAGGTGAATGTGTTCCACCATCGCACGCTCGATGTTGGCTCAGGTGTCCTGCAACAATCGTTTTCGTGGACAAACGTCGGACTGGAACTGACCGGAACAAAAGGAAGGACATCGCGCCGCACGTGATCGCGTGATCTCTCTTCTTGCCATCACGATTCATGGGGCCCGTGTGCCAATGGTCTTGTTAATTACATTACATTACCTTGTCTATGTTACAGAGAAAGGGGAAAGAGCTTAGGCATAGCCATTCAACGTCAGACACGTGCATGAGGATGGAAGGTGGGTACCAAGGACTACGAGGGACGGGAAAGAATGTTGAAATCCTGCGCCGACCTCTCGTACGTGCGGCCAATCCTTGGCAACAGCGCAGATGTAGATATGACAAAGAACTTACGGAGCATTTTCGCCAGTTGCATCCGTGCCCCTTGTTAATGAAGGTGGCTGCTCCTTTGTACGTAATTCTTCCCCATCCACTGTCCGCCCCCCATCCATCCTCGCGAGTTCCTATTCCCCGACGTCCCCAATAGGACGATATGCATGTCTGTCGCTTCGGTAAAGGAGGCGGCTAACCCATCCTCTCTCTTCAGGATTGTTGACTTTGGGTCGTCGACCAGAGTTGACGGACAAGCGGTCAGATTGGGCGGTCGACATAAGAGAAGCGCGCTCAGACTCGTAATCGAGTCTTTCCTCTGAAAAAGACATCAGATCTCGTTTCTTATGATTTGGCTGGACTTACCTTCGCCAAATACAGCATCCATCTCTTCCAATGGTACACCCATGGTTTCGGGATACACTGGAAAAACGTGAGCGCGAATGTACGACAAAGGGGAAGTTGGACCCACAAAAGTATACGAGGACAAAGCTGCATGCACAGTAAAAACCGTGCATAGGGTATAACCTCCACGTAATGACTTCCTGTAGGTAAGGTGTGGTTTCTCCAACGATGAAATTGAAGGCCCTAGAGCGAAAAATCAAATCAAATCAAGGACAAAATACAAGGCACCAACCAATTTGTCGCGGTCGATATTGAGACACCCTTGGATCGGAAAGTCAAGGGCATGATCTGAAGGACTCCATTCAATACTTGACTACTGGACCAACGGATCATCCTACCTCGGGTGGATACAACCATGGAATAGGTCCCCAACTTCAGAGATATGAGTAACTGTCAGACTACATGACGGTTTCCATACCTGTAACCAAATGCAGCGTTAAAGATGATTACGCAAATAACAACCGCCTGTGGAGTTGCCGGAATGTCGATGTACATCCACCATCCTGTAAGCCCTAGAGCAATGCCCATCTGTATTCATTGAGCAGAATGATCCAAGATCAGAACGACGACGATGACGACGGTACTTACAATTACAGCACCCGAGAGGAGAATGATCCGACGGCCCCAGCGATCTACCAAATACCAACTAAAGCGAGGCATGAGCAAAGAAAACACAACAGAAACGTAGGACATACGTCGGAATAGTGCTAAGGATGTAGATGATAGCGTTTATGCCTGTCATGAGAACAGCGTCACGCCCAAGCCATCCGGCCTCTACAGAACATTTCAGACATGGCTTGCCGCACACGCGACTGGGGTTGTACCTTCGAATACAGAGGCTAGGTTGTGATATCAGCGAGGTTACATTACTAGTATATGACGGGGCTCACGTGCATAATAAGAGATTACTGCAGATCGATATTTTCCTCAAGCTCAGAGACGGACCATGCGAAAATGACTCTGCTTACCATTTATCCCATTCTTGCAAACCACCATGTCAGTCATAACGTTGAAGCAGGAACTACGACATACCAGCTGAGCGAATGCTTGAGAGGACATTGCAAGCAAGACACGGCGTTTGTACTTTCTCCACATCGTTGAATACGAGCGGCCCTCGCCGAGTTCACGCTGAACGGAGATAAGTTGTGGTACAAACATAGCATACACACCAACACGTTTACCTCGGAAATGACCTTCTCTTTAATTTCTTGAAATTCAGCTCGTGCAAGCAGGTCTTCGGGATTGCCACCATGAAGATCTACGATAACACGCATGCCAGCCTCATCTTGATCAGTATCAATCAACCACCTAGGAAAGAGCATCAGTGTACTGTAGGTCGCGCGCTTGGTGCTTCCGTACCGCGGGCTCTCTGGCATCAAGAGGCTGCCAACAGCAAGAATGCCACCGATGATACACTGAATAAACAGGGGTATACGCCAAGAAAGATGTGAGTCGATGAAGGAACAAAAATAGTCAGTCCACTGTGCGCGACCAGATCAGCATAGAAAGAAAGTCGTAGAAAAGAAAACTTACGACTGAAGTAGCATAGCCAGCAATATTGCCAGTGAACTCCATACAAGCGAGAGCACCTCTCTTAACGGACATTAAAATACGCTCGGAGCGTGTAAAATATTCCCTTACATGATTGGGAGGAGATATTTCACTCTGATAAATCGGTACGATAGTGCTTGGAGTCGAAGCAGGTGATCAGAGTGAGTCGGGATATTGTCTAGGTCACATACGATAACAGGCCAACACCGAAGCCGCTAATGACTCGACCGACGATCATGACATAGAAGCCAGTAGTGAAAGTCTGGACGGCACCTCCAATAGAGAAGACGAGGGCGCCGACGAAAAGTGTACCTTTCCGACCGATGATGTCGCCCACACGTCCAGCGGCGATGGACGTGGCTTGTAAGGGGTCAGGAGAGGAAGACGGAAAAGGAAGGGGAGATACCTAAAGCGCCGAGTTCTAGGACTGCGACCATCGTTCCGACTTCTAGAGGGCCTGGCGAGTTGAAAAACTGCTTGAAGTAGGGACCGGTGATGATGCCTGACATGACACTGGTCGGGGTGAGCGCGCGGTGCAGAGGAGCGGGAAGGGCAAGATATTCACCCCTGGTCGTAACCGAACTGGAGAATGTGGGGTGAGAAACGGGGAGGCGCGAGGAGAAGGGAAGGGACACACGAGAAAGACGCCTATGCTGGCGAAGATGGAGATGGCATAGAGAAGAGGCTGGCCGACGAGCCTGGATCGGGGGGGAGAAGAGGCAGAGTCCGCCATGAGTGCATTTACCTTCGGCGGGTGGTGAGGGTACAGAACAAAGTCCAAGCTCGGCTTTACGCGAGCAGGTGGAGCTCTCCCAAAACGAGTCCGCCTCTGCCAGTAGCAACGCCACCAGCCTGAGAATGCCCCGCTCCATCGACACTGCGTCCGACGACGACGACGACGATGACGACGAGTATGCCCTCGCACAGAGAGAGTGGCAGGAAAGCATCGACGAGCTCCAGCAGCTCGCACTCGTCCTCCTCCTCCCCTGGCTCGGCAAATACCTCGGCCGCAGGACCAGCCACTGGCGTGCGTCCTCCCCCCTCCCTTCTGCCCTGCCCTCACCCCATCCTAGTGTATGCCCGGTACCTCCGTCTCGGGCTCGGCCTGTCCTTCTTTCTCGGAGACAGACCGTCTCTCTTTTGGCGCTGAAGACATATGCTCATTTCTGTCAGAAATACAGTCGAGGTTCTACTCTCGTCTTCCACCCCTTTCGTCTTCTGATCCTCTGAACCAAATTCGCTAGTCCTCCATAAATGGCCCTTCCCCGCGCCATCTCCTCTACCACCGCGTCCGCGTCCTTCCAGGCCTCTTTTGCAACCAGTCCACGTAGCAGCACATACCATGTATCCGGTCCAATCGAGATTCTCTTTTGAGCCATTTTTCTGTAGTACCCAAGTGCATCCTCTGTGGCCCCTGCCCCCGGATTCTCCAGACAAGCCTTGATCAGTACGTGGTACCCGGCACGATTGAGTTGAACATTCCGTTTCTTCATCCCTTGTAATACCTCGTGTTTACACTGCTGCGCCAATCCGACGTCGGCCCAGTCATGGCGATGCAAGCTTGTCAAGATCCCCGTATATGTTACTTCGTTCGGTTGCACTGCCGGATTCTCCTCCATCTTTCGGAGTAGATCCATTCCTCCCCGCAGTCCCTGTTCTGTCCCCTCCTCCATTTGGTGGTTAATGATCGATGTGAAAAAGGCGACGTTGGGCTCAATGTTCTGTTTCCGCATCAGGCTGAGGATGGCGTCTGTAGCATCTGTGCGACCGACTTTGAGCAATGCAGAGAGCACTGTCGAAAAAGTGTAGACATCGCCGACGAGACCGTCCTCTCTCATCCAATCCAAGATGCGCGAGATCGTGCGGAACTCGCCTCTTCGTCCGTGGTAACTGAGCAGACTATTGAATGACACCACGTCGGGCTTCGGTCCATCCTTCCGCAACCTCTGGAATAGTACATGAGCATCTTCTTCTCGACGATTCCTCAGCAATCCATGGAGCACAGTATTGTAGAGCGACAGTGTTTCCTCCGGAGTTGGCGACAAACCACTCGTAAGTTTCGTTTGGAAAAGTGTGAAGTATTCCATGGCATCGTCCGATCTGCGAGAGGCGAAAAGCGTAGATATAATGGCGCGGAAGGTCGACGCAGTTGGTTCTATACCAATGGATATCATTGTATGCCACGCCTTTTCCGCATCCTCGACTTGTCCCGTTCGTTCGTACCCAACAAGAAGAGCGGTCCAGGTGATCACCGTCGGTTGGACTTGCAACTGCAACATATCGTCCCACAATGTCTCCGCCAAGTCCTTACAATTGCACTGGAGAAAGGCTGTCAAGATCGCCGCCCAGTTGATTTCGTTCAGGGCTATCGGTGTCTGCGGAGTGACGCGATCTTGACTTGGCGCAACGTACGGCTCTGGACCGCAGATACTATCAATGATTGACTGATAGAACTTCTTGATGCCTTGGGCGTCGCGAGTAGATGCAAACGCCGAGGCACGCGCAGTGATGAAACGTGGTTCAGAGACATATCTTGCAATGCGCAGCCTGCGGACATATTCCTCCACCTTGGTAGTTAATGACTTGTCGGAAAAGGTAGAGAGGAATTCTGTCACCAGGCGTGGGGAGATGACAACGGGGAATCGGAGGTAGTCATGTAGCGCGTCATGGAAGGAATCTCCGATTGCATGGGCAATAATAACGGCGAGAAGGACGGAAGGAGGATACAAGGAGTGGATGGGCGGGTACACTGGGAGGTCGGTCGCCAGCTCGTCGATATCGTAGCCGTCTTCTGAGGCAATGGTATCTGGGGAGAGGGGCTTTTCTTCTATGGCCCGCAAAAATCGCTCGTACAAATCTAGAG
This sequence comes from Pulveroboletus cf. aberrans, assembly GCA_038094155.1. Taxonomy (NCBI): domain Eukaryota; kingdom Fungi; phylum Basidiomycota; class Agaricomycetes; order Boletales; family Boletaceae; genus Pulveroboletus; species Pulveroboletus cf. aberrans. The sequence goes on along the minus strand of JBBPTO010000010.1, from coordinate 70,862 downwards.
TAACCTTGGGATCACCACTCCGTAGATGAGCAGCCATGTACGCAACCAAAGCGTGTGGAGCCCCCTTGGTCGCGGCGTACAATCCAATTTCCTCGATGACTTTGCGATCATGAGCATCCCAAGTCCGGGTGGATTGGGGACAGAGAGTTGCCAACGATTGTGAGTACCTGCGCAACTGCGGTCCGAACAGCGGGAGCAGACCCTTGTCCCGCAAGCGTACCCAGTGCTCCCAGACGCGTCGTGTGTCACGCGCTGAGACGGCCTGTCGCAGTTCTACGAGATGCTGGTTGAAGAAGAGGACATCTTGGTCTGGGATATCACGGGGGTGGTAAGACAGACCACCCCGCCGCTGTTTCGAATCCTGGCTAAGGGATGCCGAGGCTGCAGTGAAAGGCCTGTGACGAGGTGCCAAGAGGCGGATGGACCTGCGGAACATCGAAGAGCCTTGTTTGTTTCTGTTGCTTCTGACAGCTTGGACAGAGACAATATGGGCCACGGAAACACGAACAAGCTCTACATTACACACGCCGAGCACGCAGGCGACCTCGGCCAGCACTCGGCCTCGTCGTCGGGCTACAAGGCGTGCGTTTGTCATCCTGTTACCGCGTCCAAGACTCGACCACATTCCACAGGAAACAGCAGGTCCCGCACGCCAGAGCGCAGACCCCGTTTGACTGTTGCGCGCTCTCTTTCCAGCCATTCGAACACCCCGTCTGTGCGCGCAATAAGGACGGAACAGGCTTTGTCTTTGACATCGTGAACATCATCCCTTGGCTAAAGCACGTTCCCTTTTCCCTGTGAGTCGGGTTTCGTCTTACATGCTTCCCTTTCAAGGCAACATAACAACACAAACCCGATCACCAAAGAACCTCTCTCTCCAAACGATCTCATCAAGCTCAACTACTCGCGCAAGCCGTCCGGAGAAATACACGACCCCATTTCGTTCAAGCCATTCAGCGAGCACTCCCATATTGTTGCCATTGCCCCGACTGGCAATGTGTTCCTCGCCGAGAGTATCAAGGGTGGCAAGGATCTTTTGGAGGACATCAAGTTCAAAAGGTATGTCCAAGGACATCTGTGTTTCGTGTATCTTCTAAGGTCATAATGACAGTGACGACGTGATCACCCTCCAAAATCCCCATGGACTCACCACTGGGTCTCCACTTACTGGGGCGGCCGCCGTGGTCATAGCTGCAAAGAGAGAGGAAAAGCCAAAGACTGCCCCTCCGAAGGCTGTTTCAGAGGCCAAAAAAGTTGTCCCTTGTACGTGTCCATGCACTTTCATCATTGCGGTTATGGACCATCTCGCAGGGAACATCTCTCCATACTCCACCGGCGCACCCGGTGCTTCGCTGACGTCAACCTCCGTGGACCCCCAGACACAATCATCAAAACTTCTTTGGGATGAGGAGGAACTCATGTTCGAGGAAATATCAAACCCCCCAAAGGGCAAGGGTAAAGAGAAAGATGTAGGCAAGCGCCGAGCATATGTTCGAGTCATCACAAGTCTTGGAGGATCTCTTAACCTAGAATTATATTGTGAAAAGGTTCGAGAACCACTCATATATGCGCAACTCTCATTCGTTGCTAATAGGCTCCAAAAACGTGTTATAATTTTCTGATGCTTGCGAAAGCGGGCAAGTATGACAACTGTCTTTTCCATCGGTTAATTCCTGGTTTCATGGTAATGCATTTGTTCCCTTATTGTTATCTTCACCCAACGACTTTTTGTCCAGGTACAAACTGGGGATCCAACCGGGACAGGCGCAGGGGGCCAGTCGTACTGGGGCACACCTTTCCGCGACGAATACAGTATGAAAGGTGCCGCCAAGCACGATGGCCGGGGTATCGTTGCAATGGCAAACAAGGGCGCTGGCACGAATGGGCAGGTCTGCGTTTGACAGAAAGCATGATAGATGCTGACATTGGATCAAGGTCTCAGTGGTACCTCACGTTTAGATCGACCCCACATCTCGACAATAAGCACACCGTTTTCGGAAAACTAGTCGGGGGTGAGGAGGTTCTAGACACTTTGGAAAATTTACCCCGGAAAGACGGAACAGAGCGACCAGCGAAACCAGTAAGAATAACGGAAATCGTCATGTATGTCCCCGTCCTCGATTTCTTTTCCATATAGTAAATATGATCTAGTCACCAAGATCCATTTGAGACCTACAAGACGCGCCTAGCCAAGAAACTCGCTCGACAAGCTGAAGCGAACGAGGGGCCAAAGACTGCCGAGAAAATACCTGGCGACACTATTAACTGGTTTGGGGTTAAGGTAGGCACAGGTGATCAATCCTCAGGTAGCACGCCTGGCTCTGGTGTCGGTAAATATCTTGGCAATAAGAGACTGCTTGATCTGGATGGTACCAATGGGGACCCACTGGCTGAAGAATCCAAAAAGAAAAAACGGATAGGCTTTGGTAACTTTGAGGGGTGGTGATAATGGATGGTGATCATTATTAGAGTGGTAGAACGATATGTAGGGTAATGAAGACAACATGACATGGATGTCTGATCTTCATGTAAATTGATCAACCTGGTACTATAATATGCTTCATGGCATTCTGGCCCTGCTCTGTCGCACAATATCAACAAACAACGTGGCAGGAAGAAAAAATCAGGACCCACCTTCCACCTCTTGAACGATAGGTTGTCCCTTCGGTGCCGAAGGCAATATTGGTTGCGTTGGGGCCTCCAGCTAAAGTTCTTAGATCACACAGTTGGCTGAGCATAACTAAACCTACACTTGCGGCCTGAAGCTCGACAAGCTCGACCTGAACTGCATCCTCCTCCTCTAAGGTAAGCTGGTTCGCAAGCAAGTTGCCAATTTCCTATGGGGATAAAGTAAGGAATTATGAAAACTCAGCTGGATCCTGATCACGTTACCCGCTGATACTCCCTGGCGTCTTGCGTCTCTTCCATCAACCTCTCGACGTTCTCGAGGCTCATCTCGCGATGGATCTCTTTGAGTACTTCATTGCCTTGCTTCAAGCCATGCAGAACTGAGACTTCAACCAACGAGAACTCGATTGTGGAGACCTATGCAACGGTGTGATGAAGCAGCTCACGAAACGATGCACTAGACCGACTAGCTGTTCCAGAGTTACGAGTTGATCATCCGTCTTCAGGATGAGACTTTGCTGGTATTTTCTTCTCCTCAGAGCTATAACCGCGCGGTCTTTTTCTCCTGCAGCAAGATGTGCCTTGGCAATCTCATGTTCGCGGTCGAGGATGACTTGGATCTGTCACGAGGGGAGCTTATCAGACGGACATCTCAGGGTGGATGCTCGAGCATACCCTTTTCTGATACTGTCTCAACTTGTCACGTTGTAATTTGAGGCTGCAGGCGGTTGAGTGTCGGGTACGCAGACACCTGGAAGGGTGCGCACTCGAGTATTGCACGGTCTTGCTTGGTGATTTTTGGCGTGGACTGGCCTGACCCCATAAGTACCACACCAAATCGATGTACAAGTCCCTCGTGGAGGGTTCGTGTGGTTTGAAAACTTGTAGTGGAGTGACGCAAACTTGGAAGTACTCAGGCTGGTCTGATTTATTGTATTCATCTACTCGACCGTCAACAAACATCATATTCCCACCAGAGTCCAGACTCATTCCAAGCATACCTACAAACTTGACTGGTCCTCGAGGCGGATCAGTTGGCCGCATTCTGCTTTGTGCATAGTAGCAAGGCAATGCTGGTTGTCGTAGTAGTGTCCATGCACACAGCGAATGTCTTCTCTACTATTTCGGTTATCCAAGTCCTCCAACCTACTCTCCTCGCCTCCTGCACGAACCTGCTTCCGATCCTATCATGACTATATCCGTTTTTCCACACCAGGTAAGCTCTCCAACGACGAATGCGTGTTCCATTCTTCACACCTCGTGGTAAATAGGTGGTATGGGACGAATACCCTTACATTCACCCAAGATAATTGGTGTCGCAACTTCGAGGGGCGATAGAGCGTAAGTTCCTTCGCAAAGCAAACCTTCCTGCCGTTGAGACCTCAACCAGTCATCAGGAAGATTACCATGGAATTGCCGCCCTCTCTCTGGACCCCGAGGGCCTTCGCCTAAGCATCAAGAAGACCCTCGGTATCGACTGGGAACCTAAGGATACCATAGATCCCATCGCACGCCAGGTCGTGTATATTGGACTTTATGATGGGTATGTGAATCCATCAAAGTTCAGTCACATTCTGCGAAGCGCAAACGACACACAGGCATGGCGGTTCTACCGTTTCTCAGTACCTGCGTCAAGAGCTGCATGGCTTGTTCGAATCAGTTGACAAATCTCACATCCCCGAATTATTTCTTTGGATCAAAGACCAGGGTGGCTACTTCAAAAGGTTCAAGGGTGGTGCGCTCGCACCGTGGATTCGCGACTCCCCAAACACTCCGCCTCTTAATCTGGAGGCTCGCGCTACACAGGCATTCTTTGAAGTCGGTAAGGGCAACGTGTTCGGGACAGCCATACGCTAATCGTGTTTAGACCGACTGCTCTCCATAGAAAGCGAAGCGAAGACGTGTGGCGCAACGGCCTCAGTAGCCATACTCCACTCCTTGGACCATCCTGCTCGCCCGTTCTTTTCCTCCGAGAAGCTTGCGCTCACGGTGGCGCATTGTGGGTGAGATATGTTTCCAACTTTAGCCACCCTAGTTTACCGGGACTGCAGTGACGCGCGAGTACTGTTATGTTCGAGAAAGGGTGGCTACGTGCACCCTATGACCGAAAACCATCACCCAGATTCACGTGTTGAAGCTACTCGACTACGACGTATGATGGGCTCTGCATTGATTACAGATTCGTTCGGCGAGTCCCGGTCCGTGTCCATTATCTCCGTCATTGTGCCACCCCTCATGTATTCATAGATGGATGGGGGCACTGGAAAATACGAGAGCGTGAGTTATGAGGCACGCTACAAGACGATTCGTTGACCAGTACTAGTTTAGGAGACTTGAAATTCAAGCCTTTTGGCGTAACGCCCGAACCTGAAGTGCGCGCAAAGTTGTTGGAAGGTATGTTGCAACAAGGTTTAATGACTTCTACAAGCGAATTGCTTTACCGTTTAGGTCGGGATTGGGCATCAATGGTTGTCGTCTCGGATGGCATCTCTTCGACTCTGTCCGATGACGAGATTGTCGATCTTACGAGAGACGCACTGACCCCGAAAGCGGCAGCTGATCACATCTTATCATTTGCTCAAGAGCTGGGTGCCTGGGATAATGCTACTGCGATTGTCGTGCCTCTTGCGGGGTGGGGACAAATTGAAGGTCCCGACAAGAGTCGCGCATTGCGGGAGTTCCGGCGGCAACAAGCGGGTCAGGATTCATTCTTCATTATTTGTCGTCGCTCACAGATGTCTTGTCCTTCAGTTGGAAATGAACGCCGCCAGCGGATGATGTAGCAACGAATATTCTTCAAGATCTGCTATAGATACATACGCTACATATATCGCATATTGCCTGACGGACCTTTAAAGCCTTGCATGAGGTCTTAGATCTGTGCCACTGCGTGTCCGTCTGCGCGAGGGTCAGAACCTGCTGCCCACACAGTCTTGCCTGACGCATCCACCATCCGCTGTATAATCTGTCCGCGACCCATCATCCCTCTTTCGAAGCCAGTGAGGGTCCTAGCGTCATGGCCCATCTCTAACATATTATGTTCAGTGATTCGTGATTCCTCTACTAAACATTGTATTCACCTCTCAATTTCGCAATTGTCTCAGGAGCAATAGCATCTTCGAAATATACTTCGCTGTTGATAACACCAAACTCGTCCTTCCCCTCGTCTTGCGGCACGCCCGGAGAAATACAGAAACGGGGTGCATCGAGGGCAGCTTGGGCTGTAAAACCTCGAAGCATGTTCAGCAGGACCTGGACATGACCTTGTGGCTGACGTTGAGTGTCAGCGGGCCACCATCCAAGCCCGCAGTCCTACTTGCCTGCATGAAACCTCCCATGACTCCGTAAGACAAGAAAAGTTCGTCGCCCCTAAGCGCCATCGCGGGAATGATGGTGTGGTATGGACGTTTCCCACCCTGGAGATTCAGCGTAAGACACAATCTCGTCGAAGCTAGCATCGTAGATTCACCTGCAAACAGTTTGGATGTCCTTCCTTAAGGACGAATCCTGCACCTCTGTTTTGGAGGGTGAACCCGCAATCTTTCGGCACCGCTTCGTGAAGTATGAGTAGATATCAACTTGATTTGAAGTTTTCCGTAATACCTCCTGTTCCAAAACCTATTTAGCCCCAAACGGATGAACATGCGGATGAATAACGAGAGCACGTGAAGACGTACCAACATAATTGCTTTGGATGTAGCTGCAAGCATTTCCCCATTGATCAGCGACTGAATGCCAGTTAGTCGGACTGGATAGGGACGATCTTCGTACATACCGGTGAAGTAGACCGTATCGGAGGAGTTCACGGGATATCCGTGAGTGACGTGGGGATTAGCCCTCCCTGGGTTAAAGAGTTGGGCGCGAGAAGCAAGATATTCCTTTCTGATAGTTAAACCATGTTGGTTGTCAAGAAAGAACAGAAGAACCTTTTTTAATAATTCGTCCACGGGCACAAAATTGAACTCGGGGTCATTCACATAGTATTGACTGTCTTCAAACCATGTCGGCCGTCCGAGGGCATGGAAATAGTGAGCTTACCGGCAAATGCGAACCTAATCCGGATGAGCAAGAAGTTAGAGCGAAAAAGTATCTGGCCTGACCGCATAGCCTCGACAAGTGCATGCAAATACTCTGCGGAGTTGTGCTCTATTTCTAGCAGCGACTTTGTCTTTCCCTGTGCTGACATCTGCTCCAGGATCCCGAGAGCGAGAAGTGCGGTGATACCTAAGCTACGTTCGAGTTTTAAGCGTACCATTAGGAAGTAATATCACCTTGGCCATTGGGGGGGCACTGCAGCGCGATGGAGCGGTTATGCATGAATCGACTATGTAAGTTATGTCTTACCTCATATATTGTGACTTCTCCGGCGTATGTATACTTGATGGGCTCAACGAAAGACGTCTTATGAGCGGCAAGGTCCTCGAGTTCCATCACGCCACCTTTGCTTTTGATAAGGTCAACAATTGCATTCGCAACCCGACCCTTGTAGAAGCCATCTTTCCCATGCTCAGCGAGAGCTCGAAAAGTCTGGGCGAGGTTGGGAAATGTCATAACTTGCCCGGGGAGTGGAGCTTTCCCATTAAGAAGCATGTCATCAGCATTCGGTGACGCATTTCGAATGAGGTCTTCTGAATGTTGCCACTGTATCAAAGACATTAACGTGAATAAAGTTTCTGGGTGCTATCCAATCGTACAGCGAAACTGTGAATTTCTGAGACTGGGACCCTGTCATAGTGGAACGTAAACCAAATTGGTAGACAAGCAGGTGTTTTGGTTTACCCTTCTTCTGCGAGTCCGATAGCTGGCGTCAAGACCTCTACGAGTGATACTTTTTGTGAGCCGAGCTGCTCGATAGTGTCAACCCAAGCAGCCGCGGCACCTATAAATGACTCGGCACTACTGTGCAAGGAGAAATAAAAGAGAAGACCATGCCTGGAACAGTTACAGAGTTCAGGTCTGAGAGAGGAATCTGTCTACCCTTGATTCCGAGTTGCCTCACGTAGTCTAGAGTGAGCTTCGCAGGTGAACGTCCAGAGCCATTCAAAGCTTTGACGGTCTTGGTCTGTGCATCGTAGAACAGGCAGAACGCGTCACTTAAAGGACCTTGAATTACCGCATGCAAGATAAGATCGTTGGACACACCCTCCGATGCCACAGCAACTGGGCTCTGTGACATTCAACGCAGCAGAAGTCGCCACAGCTGCATCGGCTGAAGTTTGAGATTATGAACGGATAAGACGTCGACGGACGTGGTTGAAGTAGTACCTGCATTTCCACCTTTCCGCAAAATCTCCAGCCCTGCTTCAGCGGCCAGAGGTTGAGAACAGGCAACAATCCCCTTTGTGCCATAAACTTGAGACCTGCGACTGGCGAAGCGCTGGAAGATGAGTTCCGGGTGGTCTACTTTGCTCCAATCAACGGGAAGGGAAGCCATTGGAGGGATAACCTGCGAGAAAGATCTGTCAGCATTTACTCTCTGAGGTTTCATAAGCGCCAATTACCCATTAGATGACCGTGCCCTAGGCAGTATCCGTTCCGTTTCACGTGGGGCCCAACTTCAAGTTGTTTTGTAAGTTATCTCCCATGTCGCTCGGGGCGCGTCTCCAGTCAAAGTCAGCCGAATACCAAAAACTACAAGGCGATCTGGCCGTGCTCGTTGAAAAGAAGACCCGACTCGACGCGCAGTTGTCCGAGAATGAGATGGTCAAGAAAGTATGCATGTTTTGGTTACCCCTCGCCGACTCGTGCACATGCCACCCCCCTTCAGGAATTTGCCAGTCTTACCCCAAACAACACGGTATTCAAGCTTGTCGGACCCATCCTCGTACCACAAGACCACGCTGAGGCCCGCACGAACGTAGAGACACGGCTGGAATTCATCCGGGGTGAGATGTACGTCTGTCGCACGCCCCTACCACACCTCTCTCACGAACACGTAGGAAGCGCGTCGATTCTCAGATCAAGGATACAGAAGAGCAAATTGAGAAAAAAAAACTTGAGGTATGTCGCCTGCTCGGTCGATTACTACTTACAAATGTGCTCTAGCTTGTCGATCTCCAATCGCAACTGCCAACATCAGGTGCGGCATCAGACTGAACCATGTAAGTCAAGATGATTTCTGCTAGTAAGCTTGGGGCTTCCAGTAAGAACGATTTGCGCAGATTCAGATGTAATCGCACTCAGGGACCCGGCCGCATAATTGGATAGTTTCACCTTACAACTTGGAAGCTCAAGCGTGATGTTTTACGAGCTGATTTACCTCGCCAGATCTGGGCTGCTGGGTGGTGTCTTAGCACAAAATATCCTTTGATGACTCCCCACTATGTGCATATTCGGTTTTTCATGCGGACCATTCAACGGCCGCAAAATGAAACCGGACACGTCCCTGAGGACCAAATATGAGATGTATCGTCCATGTGTGGACTGGTATCTGAGGTCTGAAAACTAAGAAGGCGTAGGAAAGAGACGCTTACCAACGTGCGATGAATCACACTGGTTCAATTGCAAGACGATGCCCATCAGCTTTCCGTTCTTGGTTTGGGTGCAAAGCGGTTCCTGCCCCCTGGGAAGTGTACCAGCAGACACCACGAACCCGGAGTCATGGACCGCTCAAGCAAGTCTCCGGATGTGAAAAATTGCATCATTTGGGCATCACTGAACCACGTCAGCCTCTGAGTCGGATCAATAGACCGTGTACTAAGGGTTGATGAGATATTTCTCAAATTCGTGGTATATTAACAGATCCATGTCATCTAGATGGGCTTACCCCAAGGCACCTATGTGCAAAAGTCCTGATTAAATATCTTGGCCTGTAACGCGGTTCATTCGCATTTGGTAGATCCTGGACAGTAATATGGGTTACCCATCGTGGTCAGTGAAGTTCAAGACAACGCATACCAGGCTACGATTGTGCAGCAGGTTCGCTATGCGCCTGTTCCCGCACAGTTTCTGGGCTATTAATTATTTTCTCGAGTTTGAAGCGTTTACGAGCGGATATGGGAGGACAGTTGCGAATCAACACCTTGTCGTTGAGCCGCAGCGCTAACCGGGCATCAGTAATGTCCACATATCCCCTCCTGCAAAGGCGCACAGTTACTCTCATCATGCGTAAGAATTTTGGTGGTTCGTTCGATACGCTTGAGAGAGTCGGGTCAAAAGCACGGTACCTTTGATGGCACACTTACCTTGCCAGTTATTTTATGAACAACATTTCTATACACCGTCACGGTGGCCGTTTTGTTCATACAACCGACCTTGGTGACAACTCCAGTGAAGGCCATTGGTGGCATCTTTTGAACGAGTGATGAGATTGTTCAAGTTGACGAAGAGTTAAGTAAATCAACAAACGTGAGACAAACCTTCTTTATTTGACCCACGTACAAGTAGGGAAAGCTATGTACAATGTGGATTACACAAGCACTTGTTGCCCTTACATAAATACAATACTTGTGGTCAGTAGGTTGACTGGCCTATTGAGTGCTAACACTGGAGGATTTTGCCTGTGACACCTTAGTGAGTATTGCTCTATGTTCTTTTGCAGTTGCAGACCTGCTGTGCTCAGAGCCGTATCCAGCTCTCTCCATCACGTACTGTTCTATACACCTATACACGCCGAAGCCGTCAGCGAAGTGGCTTCATATATTTATATCATGGGCTTCATTTGGCTTTAGCAAACTCCAGAGCTACCACTGTGGGTACAAATTTAGATTGTGGGACCGTACTTTGACAAGATGAATGGTGCGGAAGTCAGCGCCAGGGCGATAAAGCCGACGAGAGAGGAGGCCCATTATTGCCCAAGTTTTGCGTACATCTGAGATACAAATAACTTGCAGCAGAGTGAGCAAGATAGCGTGCGAATCAAGCGAAGTACTCAAAGGGAAACTGCCGCCGAAAGTCCTACGCGCAATGACAGTTGCAGGGAGTACAGACGTGGAAACAAACAAATGATGTAGCCGAGCAACCCTAACTGCGTAGCGATGTCAAGGGGCAGAAATGAAAATATATACTTCGAAACTTACAAAGGGCCAACATATGCTAAAGTTCATGACCAACAAAGTAACTATTGGAACCCAAATCGATGTGCTGGAGAACAATGTCCATCTGTAAGGTTTGGCTCAGATCCAGACTGTAAGTGTGAGCGATCGAACAGATGACTTACGCAAACCGAAAGAAAGACACTGAATAGCGGCGCCGCAACCATCATCACCCTAAGTTAAGTTGTACTCTGGCGGAATGGGCTCGGAGCTGGAGCATATTCCTCCACCTTTCGAGAATAGTCTCTGTCTATGAAGAGCATATGTTGCAACACATCGTCAACCCTGGCGCAGGAATAAAAGTAGATACTACGAGACTCATGAAGAAGACACCAATTGTTAATGGGAGAAATACAAGGCAGGCCAGACCGGGTGTCCTTCCATAAATATCATCCGATATGGAATAACATCGGTTCTTGAAAGAGAAGGGACGTGCAAGGGTGGTTTTGGGAGCTTCGTGGAGGTTCTTTCCGTCGCGGTACAACATCGTTCATCCCCAGTATTCTTATGTATTTCTCGTGCCATCTTTACAAACAAGACGGGCTTAGAATAAGGTCTCGATCAGAACGGACATAAATATCAGCCCAAGATCTCCTCACTCGAAAGTTTTGGTACGGTCAGGACGATTTGTAACCAAAACAAACCTCTGAAAACGCGTTGGAACCTCAACCGAGAGGCATCCGACAATGACTCACGAAGATGGTGAGAATCCAGAATACTCAATGCCACGAAACACCTCCCTCGTAAAGGTAGCCTTCTACGGTGGGTCTGGTACTGGGGCCAGCAAATAGAGCAACAGCAAAGATAGTCAATGCTCTCCCTCGTTCCTTGGAATCCCAGAGGTCTGAAATTAAGGCGCTAAATATACACGGAGTTAGTACATGGAAGAAAGTTCATGAACCCAGAGCTGGACAGCGGAGCAGCGGCAAAATTTCCTCTCGGAAAGCGGAAAACGAGTACTGACGCTGTGTTCTGAGCCAGGGCGGAACCTATCCGGAAACAGGCGATGATCAACCTACTGGAAGATACATCGCAAGAACATCACTGACCAAAAATCCGAAGAACGACAAGATTAAAATCGACCGTCGTCCGTAGTGGTCCCCATAAAAGAGGACCAACGCAATATCCATATATGAAAAGGGAAATGGTGAGTGTGCCAACCTCGTCTGAAAATCCGAGTTCCTGGGGCAATAGTGGTATGGCCGGTTGCGGCACACTACTCGAGAATGTACTGTATTAGATATTCGACGGTAAATTAAAAAGGAACTGACCCACTGTGAACAAGAAGACCACCGGTCAGAGTGGGGTACCGTCTCTTGAGATTTGACCAATTCTAGGAAGGGTGAACAAAGACGAAAAATGAACGAGAAACGGATCAACAGGCTGATTTGTTACTGGGAATAGCAAGCCCCAGGTTGGTTGCAGTGACGGCTGGCAGTAAATAAGTGGAGATCATGACTGGTCCTGGAAGATTTATACAAAATTTGGGAACCAATAACACCAGCGATCAGGACGCTGATGCCAGTGGTTGACACTGGTTGTTGCGTGACTGATTAGACTGCGAGTCGTGCCATCACGGCAATGGACTTCACAGAGATCTACAAGCATTCTGCAAACATTGTCAGCTTCAGTCCTGGTGCGCATTTTATTCTCAACGCCGTCGAAGATGTTCTCGTCGTGCGTCGCACCGACACTCTCCAAATCACCCGCACATGGCCGATAATCACCTCCGGACCCGCGCGCACCTCAGCCGAATCAGACCGCTCGATATCACACGCGGGTTGGTCCTGCGACTCGGAGTACCTCTTTGCAGCCTCTGGAAAAAGTGGTATCGTACAAGTCTTCAAGCTTCGAGATGAATCTTGGACCGCTTGTATCGAGACCGGCGCGGAGGGTCTCGTAAAAGCAGAGTGGGCTCCAGACGGCCGAAATATACTCTGCTTTTCTGAATGGGGTGTAAGTATGCTTGCTCTAACCTGCCTTTCCACGCCAACGATCCCTGTAACAGCTACGGGTTACCATCTGGTCAATCGTAACTGGGACCGCCACATACATTCAATTTCCTATCCATCCTGACAGAGGTATCTCGTTACATCTTCGTTACCCGACGCTTCACAAACCATCGTGATAGGCTATGCATTTCGTGCCGATGCTCGATATTTTATACTAGCTGAGCGGCATAGGTCTAAAGATACTCTGGGTGTCTACGATGTGTCCGAGTCATTCAAGCTTGTGCGGGTGCGTTTTATGTATCCTCGGTTTCGAAGCTGATGTGACGAAAAGGAAACCTGTAGCATTTCCCACTTCCCACGACTAACCTGTCCTCTCTTGCACTATCGCCCACGGGAAACTATGTTGCAGTATGGGAAGGCATTTTGGAGGTGCGTTACTCGAGAAAGGACCATATTATCAGACCCCGAAGCTAGCACTTTCCGATGCAGTATAAAGTGAGCATTCTGTCGCTAGCGGGTGATGTGCAAGGCACATTTTCTCCAAGTCCTGATCCGGGTTACGGAGTTCGTTCGGTGGCTTGGCATCCAAGCGGGATGTTCATGGCGGTCGGAGGCTGGGACGACAAAGTTGGTGTACATGAATCGTCTTTCAAATCTTGTTTATGCCATTCAGGTCCATATCCTCGACAGTTTGACATGGTCAGCAACATGTACTCTGGAGTTGTCCAGCCGGATTGCAATCGGAGCGGTATGTTCAGAGTTGGGTCACTTGACACGATTGACTTGTGTGATAGGCGCTCTGGCGAGAGCCTGCAAATTGGTTGGAGACGACGCAAGGCAGAGGGTTTCTTTCTTGTGGGAATTTTTTTTTCACCTATAGCAACGAGGCTGAATGATTGCTGCAACGTAGATGAGCGACTCGAGGGCCCACAGACCATCAACTTGACCAAGGCAGATCTCAACAAGCCAAACCCCAAATCTGGGGCTGTGCAACTGGAATGGAACAAGACAGGTAGCCTGCTGCTCGTCCGATATGGTAATGGTGATTATTTCCATCGGAATCGAGTGTTGAGTCCGAAGACAGACAGTGTGCCTAATGGGGTACATATCTACGACTTTCCAACGCCGTCGGAGCCATTCGTTCCGCGGTTGCGATGTGTGCTCATGCATCTGAAGCCAGTGATGCAGGCGCGGTGGAACCCGATGCGGAAAGGCAGTCTTGCGATCTGCTGTGGCACTCAGAGCGTCTTTACCTGGAGCGACGAGTGGGTTGGGGAGGGAGGGGACGAGGAGGATATGGCCGAGTGCATTGGTGTGCCTGCGAGCAGTGAGTGGTCTGGCACACTCCAGGGCTAAAATAACGGGACGATCCTAGCGAGGTACGAAACAAGGGACGTGCGGTGGGCGCCCGACGGGAAGGGGATGGTGCTGATGGACAAGGACAAGTTTTGCTGCGCGTTCGAAGTCGAGTAGTGACGACGGCGCTGACTAAGCTACACTAGTAATAGTACACTGACGAGTCGCTCGTCCGCCGACATGCTTTCTCGTCTTGCCCGCACTCTCGACCGCCGCGCTGTAGCCTTCAAGACAACGAGGTGTTTTGCATCTCCCGCCCCTCGCGATCCTGATTCCAAACACTCGCCGCATGGCTCCGAGGGTAAGGGAAAAGCAAAGGCAGACGGTCCAGCCTCGGACAAGGAGAACGGCGCAGGCGTCGACATCCCAAAGGGTCTTGAAGGCTTTTTCCAGCGTTACCAGCAGTCTCAGCGCCAACACTCGTCCTCCAGGCAGTCCAATCCCGAAGATGACCAACCTCATCGCCCCAAGCCCCCTCCCGGTGGGCCCAACAACAACTTCAGTCCTAATCAGCTCGCTCTGTTGGCAACAACCGCCGCCATCATATACGCTTTGAGTGGCTCTTCGTCTTCATCTTCCCGGGAGATCACTTGGCAGGAATTCCGGACCGCATTCCTCGACAAGGCTCTCGTCGACAAGCTCATCGTCGTTAACCGTCAAAAAGTCCGGGTCAAGCTGCACTCCAACGCAACAGGCACCATGTACTCTGCTGCCGTTGGTGGTGGTGACTACTATTTCTCCATAGGTAGTGTCGAGGCCTTTGAACGCAAGCTCGAAGAAGCCCAGAACGAGCTCGGCATCCCAAGCCACGAGCGGATACCTGTTGCCTACCACGATGAAATTTCCACCATCAATACCCTTCTCAACTTTGCACCCACCCTTCTCTTCGCTGGTCTCCTCTTTTACATGAGCCGGCGTGCCGGCGGTTCTGCTGGCGGTGGACCGGGCGGTATCTTCAACATTGGCAAGAGCAGGGCGAGGTTGTTCAACAAGGATACCGACGTCAAAGTCAAATTCAAGGACGTAGCTGGAATGGATGAGGCCAAGGAGGAGATCATGGAGTTTGTCAAGTTCTTGAAGGACCCTGCAAAGTATGAGAAACTCGGTGCAAAGATTCCTCGTGGGGCCATCCTATCAGGTCCTCCAGGAACCGGAAAAACTCTCCTCGCAAAGGCCACCGCTGGCGAGGCAAATGTCCCCTTCCTTTCTGTTTCTGGCTCAGAATTCGTCGAGATGTTCGTGGGTGTTGGCTCGTCTCGTGTTCGTGATCTCTTTGCCTCCGCCAAGAAGAATGCCCCGTGCATCATTTTCATTGATGAAATTGATGCCATCGGCAAATCTCGAGGCAAGGGTGGTAGCTTCGGTGGGAATGACGAACGAGAGTCAACTCTCAATCAGTTGCTGGTGGAGATGGATGGTTTCGGCACGCAAGAGCATGTCGTTGTTCTGGCTGGTACCAACCGTCCCGATGTCCTCGACCCGGCATTGATGCGTCCCGGTCGGTTCGACAGGCATATCGCCATCGACCGACCTGATGTCTCCGGCCGGAAGGGTATCTTCTTGGTTCACCTCAAGCCTCTCCTTCTTGCCCAAGAACTGTCAGACATGGCTGTTTTGGCCCAGAAGCTCGCCGTCCTCACCCCAGGCTTTTCCGGTGCTGACATTGCCAACGTCTGCAATGAGGCTGCACTCCATGCAGCTCGAAAAGGCCACGAGTTCGTTACGGAAGACGACTTTGAGAGTGCTATTGAACGAGTCATCGCCGGGTTAGAGAGGAAGAGCAGGGTGCTCAGTCCGGAGGAGAAGAAGACCGTCGCATATCATGAAGCTGGCCATGCTGTCTGCGGCTGGTTCCTGGAACATGCAGACCCTCTACTGAAAGTCAGTATCATTCCCCGTGGTGTTGGGGCTCTGGGATATGCACAAGTAAGCTCCCCGAGGTGGTCAACTGAGCTCTGCTGATGCGATTCACAACAGTATCTTCCTCCAGACCGCTACCTACTTTCCACGCCACAGATGATGGATCGAATCTGTATGACGCTCGGTGGACGTGTCTCTGAGGAGATCTTCTTTGGCACGGAGAACATCACTACAGGTGCCCAAGACGACCTCCAGAAAATCACCCGTATGGCTTTTGAAGCGTGCGCCAACTATGGCATGAATACGATCATTGGACCGGTCAGTTACGGAGGTCGCGAAGGCACGAAAGAAAGCTGGACGAAACCATTCAGCGAGAAGACGGGTGAGATGCTTGACGCCGAGGTGCGCAAGATGATCACGTACGTGGTTCATATTCTCTGGTGAAGTTTGCTGAACTCAGAACAAACGTCCAGCTCCGCGCACCAGAGAACGACTGAGCTTCTCATTCACCATCGCGAAGATGTGGAGAAAGTCGCCCGGCTACTACTGGAGAAGGAGGTCATCACTCGGTATGCAACTACCAGTCGGGATCTTAAGTGTTGAAGTTGAACTTTTTTTTTTGGCAGTGAAGACATGATCGACCTTTTGGGCAAGCGTCCTTTCGTGGGTAAAGCAGACGAGATGGACAAATGGCTTGATCAAAATCGAGGGAGCGAACGAAGTGCCCCTCCCCCACTTGAAGAAGCTGCTCGTGGTGCAGCGGAGCCTGCCCCTGGTCCTGTCACTGCCTCGAAGCCTCTTCAAGACCTCCGATGATGCTTAATGAAGGACGCGATGGCTACGTAAATTCCCTGATCTAATATTACTCTCTACTCCGCATTTGGCTACTACGCTTGTGCTAGACCCTTCAGACGTCATGGCTGGAGCAACTTGACAGTCGATTTATTGCATCAGTAACAACTTAGATTAGGACACCATCCCGTCTTATTATTCGAATTGCGGTGCTGAATCAGACCCCTACAATATATACCGGAATCCACTCCATGCATCGCTCTTGTCTATCTGTGCAGCCTCGCTGAATTCGTATTTCCCGTCCACCATTCCACTATCTTTCTCACGTCATATGACCTCGTACTCCCCGCGATCCCGTCGATCGTTCTCGAGTCTCGATTGAATCAAGGAAACGACCGAGGATATCCACCCGATGGCAACGTACACGAAGACGATTCCACGTCCAAGCCTAAAGTACGGCGCATCCCGCGCGCGGTACCAGTGACAAGTACGCCATCGTTCTCAATCAACTGTGTACTACTTTGGACGACACATACCGCATTGGACAATACGGCACCACTGATGTTTTCCCTGAAGGAGCTCAGCGCTACGCAAGTGTCACGTTGCGTTTATAAGAACCTTCGACGTTGCCCGCTACTTAGGCACTACGAGGGTGTTGTGTCTGTCTGTCTTTACAGCGTGAAGGCTCCAGTAGCACTCGTTGCGTTCACTGTGCACGACAGACGATCGACCACCAGCAGGCGTTTGTCACTTGATGATAACGGTTAACAACTGACAGCTTGCCGAGGTCAGCACTGCACCCTTGTTCGTGGCGCGTCTTTGGTTTTTCGCACATGCACTACACGAATAGTTTGGGATAAGTGTCCACGCCGACGACGCATTCGAGCCCCCGAAATGACTCCCGTAGCCAATTCCTGACGTCCTCGGTCTCCACTCCCGCCGCTCGCACGACATACCCCTTCCCATCGCCCACGGGGCTCAGGGCCCATATCATGCGTGCTGGCGAGGCAACTTTAAATACCGTCGTGGATCTATACAGCTGATCGAGATGTACGACGATGTCCCGCACGAGCGGGCCAGAGAGAATCAGCGTCGCGTAGCATGAGTAAGGCCGAAGCCTCTCCGCGAGGCTGCGGGATGGCTTTTGGCACGCAGTCTTTTCAAGTTGGGAAGCTTCCTCCAGGAGTGTGATGTCCCGCGCTATGCAGTGCCTGTCTAGAAAGACCTCGTTGAGACTGTGATACCGCGAGAATACCCACTCCTCCCCGTGCGACTTGCGGCCACAGGTGAACCAATCTAGTAGAATAAGGGAGGCATTCCTAGAAAGAGTAATTATCTGTGTCTGGGAGTATGAGGCTGCGCGGAAACATGTCACTGGGTCGGGGAGAAGGAATAAGGCACTGTCGGGTGCGACGGTGGCCCTTATAACGTTGGTCGTGACATTGAGGGCTGCGTCAGTTGGCTGCGTGAGATGCGTTGACAGCCTATTGGATGGACGGGTTTTAAAAACTTTAGTGAATCCCTTGTGGAGGACGTCAGCTTTGTTTTTGTGATGACTGCCTGCCAGGAGCCCGAGAGCCTACTTGCGATAAAAGAAGGAGCCTGCTACCACCCTTTACGTCGACATCTAGCTCGACATGATCTCCGCTGACCAAGCCACCTCCGTAACTCAAAACATAGACGATCGCGACCGGGCCTTTGGTAAATTTCGGGGAGAGGAGCTTGAGGGGATAACTCGCCGACAGTTCAGTACAGACAGCGGATGAACCGTGGACGGCGCAAGCAATTCGACCATGTCCTGCGTGGAAGGATTTCATGGGATGTCGATGACCGAAATTCCCACTGAAATCTATTGACCGCGATTATTATCATTTCGTGTAACCAGTGGTTGAACATGTATTCCGTATGTCCCGTACAGGTCGAGTAGTGAAAGAACGAGAAGAGATTGTATGAATGAGTGACAGTGAAATATCATGCAAAAGAAAAAGTAGCAATAAAATAACAGAATCTGCTTACAAAATGAGAGGCATGATGAATACGACCAATGATTGGATGCATGCAGCGAACAAAGGCACTGGGTCCGAAGTATTAACGTGATGTAAGACAAATAGTGGTCGAGAAACCAAAGGTGGTCATATCGATAATGATCCGAGTAACGAAGAGGACCGAAAGCGCTGGGAGATCAATACTTCCTGGTCGCGAGTGCACGAATTTCGTACAGATAGGATCGGTCTGACTCGCCAAAAGGATCGGTTTGTCTTGATATCGACGAACGCCAACCCCGCATCTCGGAACGATGACGCTCCTCAGCTGCGCGACAAATTTCAACGAAATCATGAGCGACATCATAAACAATGGATGCGCGTGACCCTCGGTCGCTCTCAGATTCAGAGGTTGTGCGGGTGCGACTTCGTGCGGGGCTGGGGGCACTAATGAGGCTGCTTGAAGCAGTAGATTCACCAATATCCGAGGCCGGATTGCTGGCACAGTTCTGTTGCTGGCTGGCACGGATAGTACTAGCTTTGGCTTCCCATTCGTCATCTTCCTCATCATCGGCGAGGTCCGCAAAAACATCCGGTTCCTCTTCATCTGGAGGTAGTGTGGAGATCCAACACATTCGCGCTGGATCGAAAATCATGTTGCCCACTTTGCGAGCGCCAGAGGCGAAGGAGCCGACGGGGGAGCCAATGGAAGATCCAGAGAGATGTGTGATGAGAGCGGGCCGGGTTGATGTTCCGACGACCGCGTCGAAATCTCGTAGCACCTGGTCATTACCCTCCCAGCGGAGGGTCGAAGGATTCCATTTCATGTCATTGACAACTTGAGAACAAGCCTTAGCTGGCATTGAGAGAAATGATGGTCCGGACGTACCCTTCGGCCCGCTATGACTTCCAAGGTGACGAATGAGTGTAGGCTTCCTTCGCGTGTGACCGAGGGTAAGAGGCGATGCATCCTTTCTCTTCTTTCCGGATAATTCCACTGCTCTATGGAATTCGATGCGTCCGGTACGTCGTAGTGTATTTGTAGAAGGTGCCAGCGCGCCCGGTGAATCTGTCAAGGTTGTGCGATGAGTGCCCAAATGCGGGAGTACAGGAACG
The DNA here is from genome assembly GCA_038094155.1 of Pulveroboletus cf. aberrans. Lineage (NCBI taxonomy): Eukaryota > Fungi > Basidiomycota > Agaricomycetes > Boletales > Boletaceae > Pulveroboletus > Pulveroboletus cf. aberrans. Next base: position 51,143 of record JBBPTO010000010.1, on the reverse strand, counting down.
CATATACTGACCGACAACCGGAATTGGATCCTCGGTCCGTCCCTTTTTGCGTAAGGTCCCCTTGTCCTTGTCCTTTTCCTTATTTAACGAGGACTTCGAAGACGCCGTGATCCCCCCGCGATTTGCGGCCTTAGGTTGCACTCTGAATTTCACTTCCTTGTCCCTGTCCGTTGGGAGGTCCTCGAAACTGTCCAGTTCTGTGCCGTCACCATACGTTCTTTGGCGTTTGGGACGGCGCAAAAGCTTGGGGGCTGGTGACGGCATTGGTGGTGTCTGATTATGAGATGTACGACTGCGCAGAGAAGTAGTCGATGGGGGGCGTGGGGGGATGGGAGATGTGGCACGATGTGAGGGTAGGGGCTGTGGCGTAGCGGATGCGCTGGCGGGCGATGGACCAGGGAACACAGCAGATAGGGCGGGCCTTGACTTCATTCGCATAGAAGTAGGCATCGTGAGACGTAATGCGGCAGGATTCGATGAAGGAGTTGACGGGCGTGTAGGTGGCACAATGAATTCGAGTGCGTGGATGCGGCTTGTTGAGCTCGCATGGGACTTGGCACGCGAGGCAGCTGTAGGCGCTTCATACCGTGCTAGCCTGGCGGATGTCCCCGCTGCCGGAGCAACCCCTGTACCTGATGCTTGGGAGCTGCTTGCTTCCATCAGGGAAGACAACGAGGCCTTGCGAGTGAGTCCCCTGCGTTGACTCGCCGGCGGAGTTGGCGGTTTGAGCCCTGAATGGGACTTTTGTCCCCGGAGACTCCCAGGTTTAGCGGACAAAAAAGTGGATGTGGGGATGGGAGGGGCGGGCGAAAGAGCTTCCTTATACGTCTGAGCACGTGGAAGTGGAGGTCGGGGAGGGGGCGAAGATGAAAGCTTGAGGCGTTGGAGCTGACGAGCAGACGATATAGGGGGATTGACGGGAGATTTGGCACGGTCCGCCCTGAGACGGGAGGGCGGGCGTGCGGGAATGAGAGCTCGAGCAGGCGCACTTTTGCTGCGTGTTGCAAATCGATGAGTCTGCTTTGCATTGATAAGGCGACTAGGGCTGAAATCGTCATCGTCTTGGATGACAAGACCCATCTCAAAGTCATCCTCGGGATCGGGGCTAGCCATCTTTGTTTGCTGATCAGGGATTGGAGCCGTTTTCTTGGATTCGAGAATGTTTTTGAGCTGCTTGCTGCTGTGGCCGGATTCGAAGAGGGCAGAGGGAATGACAAGGCCTTCGAGTTCACTCTCGTCCTCGTCGCACTCACTCTCTTCTGTGTCTGTATTCGGGAGAGAGAGGGAAGTGACGGAATTGGAGGACGACCCATCGGCGAAACCCAGCGTGGAGTAGGCATCTGAGGATTGGGAAGAGGAAGTCTGATCACGGTCACCCCACTCGAGGGAAATTTTGGAGGACCGATGGCTTAAAGGTAGGGGAGCGAGGGAGAGCTGGGTTAGATCAGATGGAAGTGCAAAGGCAGCCTCGAAGTCTTCGTCGATGGGCGCGGTGATGGCTCTTAGGGTGGAGGCGAGTTCAGCGACCTTGATGGTGGAGACACCCTCATCTTCTTCTTCGTCCTCTTCCTCCTGACAAGTGAGCGGGGGACGGACGGTAATCATGGTGCCGGAGGCGAGCCTGGCATACTCGTTTCGGGCGACCAGGCCAGAGACAACTGCCTTGGCTTTTGCGGCACCGGTCTTTCCAATGCCCATCTCCACGTCCCAGTCGGGCTCTTCATCGTCATCCTCCTTGTCGGATTCCACGTCAAGGGAGCGAATATGGTCTCCATCGGGCAAGTCGAAGTCTGCGTCTGGCCATTCCTCGCGGGGGGCTATCGGTACTGGAACGGCGGTCATTATGTGGGGAATACGAGTAGGAAACCCCTCGCGAGGGGTGCTGGCGATTCAACGATTGGCGCTGTCGGATACTTGAACGAAGAAAACCCGGGCGGAACGATTGTGTCGTCGCTCCTCGGTGTACAAACAATATCAAACATCGTGCACAAACAAACATTCCTAGTACGGCAGCAGACGACGCCGCTCCGCCGCGGCCGCCTCGATCTCGTCCCGCTCCTCGTCCCCGCTCTCCGCCCGCCTCCCCTCCCCTACGTCCTCCCCACTCCATCCGTACTCCTCCAATCCCCGCCGCACACGCAGTCCCCTCTCTGCCATGATATCCACGAACGCCCCCAGCTCTCGTGTCGTGAATGCCTCTCGCAGCGGCCCGAACGCCAGTAGATAGAGTCCTGCATGTCGTATTAGCCCCGTCGTGCGAATACCATGGTGTTTCCCGTACCTTTGGAAAGGGGGCATTCCCTGATTGCCCTGTACAACAAGCTCTTGGCTCGCTGCATCTGTCCAGTCTGGATCTCAAACTCGACGACGATCCGCCACATGATCGCACTGTTCTTCGTCCTTGCCCGCCTATCAGCAACAAACCGCTCTTACCGTGTCATACCACTCACCTCTCGCTCTCCACCGCGGCCAACAATCCGTTCCTCGTCCGCTCAACCTCGACCTCCCAGCGACCCCTTTCCCACCCCGCAACCCACACTTCCGCAACTCTCCTCGAAACACTCTTCTCTTCCCTACCTCCACCCGCTACCCCTTCCCCCAACTGACTTCTCACGCGCCCCCAAACTCCGTATCCTTTCTCTGCCTCCAAGAACATCCCGAGCACGATCGTGTTGCTTGGGTGCATCCCGATGGCGGCCTGAAGTCGATCTCGCAGTATCGCAGGCGGGGTTGGCGTGCGCAGAACAATCGTATGGTTATACAACATCACCAGTGATGCCACCATCAAGCTCTCTCGCGGTCCCTGCCCAACTCCAGTGGACTGCAAGTCAAAGGTCGTCAGCGTGGTAGGTAGTGACGAACCTATCAGCAAGTCAGTCAACGCTCGCAGTTTGATCCATGCTTCCCTGTCCTTCCACAGCCCATGGGTAACATTAATGATGTCTTCCAGGTTGCGTTTCGCACGGAGAATCATCATGCCTCCTGTGCCATCCACGTTTCCGGAACGCATCACCACTCGAAGGGCGACGTCTCGGTCCCCGTTCAACCACTCTAGCTCAGCCCAATCCCACCACATTTGTCCAACAAATGCTTGAGTAGGTGAATGGCGCGTCGAAATGAGCACAGTCTGATAGACCTTCCGCGCGTCCTCGATCCGTCCGCGCATACGTTCGAGTCGAGCATGAGCTGCCCAGTGGGGAAGTGAGTCAGGAGACTGTGACAAGAGCGTTCGCGAGAGCTTCAAAGCACTATCAATATCAGTCAGCAAGCTTGCCAGTCAGAGTTCCCAACAAGACCAACCTCTTGATGCTAACCGACGCCTCAAACGCCAAAGCATACACATCCCATTGGTGATCTTCTGTACCACACCTGAGCTGGCTGAAAATAGTCCTCACAAACTCTTCGTGAACGCCCTGGATATCCTTCGTCGACCACATCCTCCAGCAGTCTTTCCCCACCCATTCCAGTGGCCCAAGCGACCCCAAGTTCCAATCCTTGACAGGTCCGAATGCTGATCCGTACTCCCGCTCTCTTCCGACCAACACGCCAGCGTGGGAGTCGGCATGTAGCTGCCGCATCCTCGCCAGCGGTGGAAAAATGGAAGACAGGCGGGATACAGTAGTGAGATGTGTATACGACCATCGATCATCCCATGATCCATTGGCAAGTGAGTTGGCAAACCCGGGAATATGAAGGCCCATGACGGAAAGCCACATGAGGCGAAACGCATCTTTAGCTCTTTGAGTTGTGAGCGAAAGTAAAAGTGTCTTGATGTCCGACAGTAATACTGTCGCGTAAGGGTCAGAGACACCTGATTCGTAGCGTGCGGGAATACGTGAGACCAGGTCTGCTCGTGTTTCATCGTTATACCATCGAATAAATGGATCGGCTGATGTAGAACCAATATCCATTGATGATGATAGACTTGGTAGATTAGCTTTTGGTTTTCCACCAGAGACCCACGCTGACCAGCCTTTCGCATTGGGCTCTCCAACACGCGGGACTTCGGACTCCCAGAATTCTTCCAGTGAATCTAGTTGTGTTTCAACAGCCAGTCCATACAAGGATTGGGGCACTTCGAATGTACTGTTCGTTCTATTAACAATGAGCTCTCACTAGAGTTCCTAGAGACGTACAGCTCTGCTTGGGCTTGGAAAAGTGCAGTGGCACGTTCATGGAATCCTACCCAACGATGGAATCAGAACGGGATGGAAATCCCAACACCTAAAATCGCACCTGCATCCTGGAACGCAACGGCGACTCGCCACACGATACGCAGTCTATCAAGCTCGCTATGTTCGGAGCTGCCCAACACCTTCAAGGCACGCGTCGCGTCCCACACCACTTGGTCAATACCACCCATAGAAGAGCGAATGCGCCACTCGAGCCACTCCATCAAGATATCGATGTCGCCCAGCTTCAGAGCATCTTCCCATTCAGCGGCGAGGTTCGTTTGAAGCCACAGCTCTTCGCCAGCGTGAAGATATTTGAGCAGGAGAATCGGCGAGTGAAAATTGGAGGAATGAGCTGCTCGGGCGCGAGAAAGAATGGAGAGTGTTATTTCGGATCGAGCTTTGCTGGCATTCTTGGAGGCTAATGGCACGACTGAGACAGACTGCGCAATCAGAGATAACCATGTCGGCACGGAGGACGGATCGGCGCTGAGGCTTTCCTCGAGCGCTTTGATGGCTAGTTGGTGAGAATTTAGAGTGGGCGCTTGGCCGTCATCTGAACTTTCTCCGTCCACGTCGGATACCGAAAGGTCGGAATCAGAACTTGCGTTGCCTCTGGGTATCGGACGATCGATTTGGTGAAAGCTTTTACCGGTACGAGAAGTGAGACGCAAGAACCCGTCGACTTCTTTGTGCTGGTAATTGTCGGTGGAAGCGATTAGACGCCGGGAAGGAGCGCCTAGAAGGGCGCTTGAACCAGGATGGGTGAGAGAAGGTTGCTGTCAAGAAAGATCAGACAAGAGCTCGGGATTGAGTGGAAGAACGAACCTTTCGTTGACCGAAAGTGACCTGGATACCCTCACCGGCTTTATATGACACAGTCCACGCTTTGTCAAGACCAAGGATATGCTTGCCGTCTTGTGCATCATTAGCAGTTGGGAGCAGGATGCATTGCTACTCACGGGCTACAGGGCGATACTTTGGTACATCACCGGTGTGTAGGGAACCATACGTCAGGTTGAGAGAGTCGCCCTTGCGATCAGAGTAGAAGAGGGGACGTGGAACCCATCGGTCACGTTCCCGGGGGCGCTGCTCGAGGCGTAGTCTGTCGTCGTTTGCCTTGAGCCTCTCATCGTCCAGCAGCGCGTCAATGATGCGGGGCTCTGTGGTACGCCAGTCGTCGAGGGAGGGAAGGTGCTTTTCTCGTCGCTTGTCCTTCTCTCTGTGTGTGCGCTTTCCGGGCCTGTCTCGGGGGTTGTAGTCAATCGGGCGGTCGCGGGTGTTCGGGGAGGCGGACCTGTTACTTGGGCCGGGGTCGATGTCGGGGAAGGAGGAGAACGAGGGGGGGATTGGGAACGAGGAGGACATGGTGGCAGGCGGATGAGATTCTGGTGGCGGTGACCCGGACAACCCTTTCGACCACCATGCGCCCGCTCACCGAAGACGAGAGCAAGGCCGTCTTCACAAAACTTGCAAACTACATCGTACGTCCATCGCAACACGTCCCCGCACCCGCCCATACCTGCCCAGGGAAAGAACCTCATACAGCTTATCGATCGCAAGGACGAGCCCTACTGCTTCAGGCTACACAAGGACAAGGTCTACTATGTCTCCGAGTCTTCCATGCGTCTCTCCATCTCTGTCGCCCGCCCCAACCTCGTCTCTCTCGGCACCTCCTTCGGCAAGTTCACAAAAACCGGCAAATTCAAGCTTCACGTCACCGCACTCGACCACATCGCTCAATATGCAAAATACAAGGCATGTCCGATCCCCCCTCAGCGCTCTTGTCTGACATCCTCCCCAGGTTTGGATCAAGCCCAACGGCGAAATGCCCTTCCTGTATGGCAACCATGTCCTCAAGGCACATCTCGGTCGAATAACCGAGGACACCCCCGAGCATCAGGGCGTAGTCGTATTTAGCATGAATGACGTCCCGTTGGTCTGCGCTTTTTCGCTTTCTTCTCTACGCCCGTACGGATCACGCTTTCAGGGATTCGGTGTAACCGCCCGCTCGACCGTTGACACGCGTAAATTAGATCCTACGGCCATCGTTGTATTCCATCAATCGTACGTCCCGTCCGTTCAAACTGTCTTTCCCACCCCTTCTCACACTCCACTAGAGATATTGGAGAATATCTCCGAGATGAAGTACTTCCGGCATATTTTCTACTCGTTCAAGTGCTGACTGGTTTCTCAGGAAACATTATTCTGACCTGTCCCTTTTTTCCTCAAAATGACCTCAACTATGATTACTTGCTCTGGTAATTGGGAGATTATATGGACCCAGTCTCGTAGAATTTTCGCATTTCGACAGGATGTCCGTGTCCGTGTCGTTGCGCGCCACATACCCACCTTGCTTTGGTTGTCCGTTGTTCGCCATACAGTCGCTGGCTCGATCAAAAGTAGTCTAGGGTGTTTATGATGAAATGGTTTAGTAGCAGGATGTATGATTGTTCCGAACTCGGATGAATGCCAGCGTCACGCATACACGTGAACGTCATACTACGCCTTGGCATCTACCATGGCCGAAGTGCAGCCTCACGTCCGCTGGCAAAGTCTTCAAGACAGGGACATTACCCCAGAGAACATTCGGGATGTCCTTTCAGTCGTCGATGATGACCTCTGGGTCGCAGCGGCCTGTGTCGACAGGCTCGTGGATAACGTGGACATACAGCAGTTACTCCTCGACCTCGGCATTACTCGTACTGACTCAGCCATCCACAGAGCCCAAGCTGCACCGCGTACCCATGGCCCAGCTGCAGACTCCCGTGTCCTGACAATGTACTTCAATGACGCGCCAGAGGATGCCCAACTTTGCTACCTGCGCGCCGCCCTCATCCATCGCCGGGACAGACTCTCGACCTTCGAGCGGATATGCATAGACCTACCAGCGGAGGAGGGGGGCTCTGACGACATTGACGAGGAGTGGGAGGACGATCCATGGGCTGAAGACAGCGAGGCACCCCTGCCACGACGTCGACCAGCTGGCCCACCCATTCCATTATCCGACTTTCTGGCCGGAGACATGCTGGAGATTGCCTGCCTCTTCGCCTGTCAGCAACATTTTGCGGCACTTCGGACGCTCATGCTTTACCACTCCGCCATCCTTTGGCCCTTCCGTTTCGTCATACTCGACAGCATACCTTGTCATACACACCCATCCGACTACCACGACTTGCTTCCTGCTTATGACGTTAATCGTGACGCAGAGCAAATACCATCCCTCAACAACTGGAGAACGGAGGCGGATTGGATCGAGACTCCTGAGATCGATGCTGCACTCAAGGCTTCGGAGGCAGTTTCTCACATGGAGATCGACTCGCCTCAGTCAAAGGTTGATGTCACAGCATGCAAAAATCCCCTTGGACCCAAGGATCTCGCGGCTTGGTACAGGCGTCGTGTGGATGTTGTCATGTCGTCCACTGGCATTCTGGACATAGCTCTCGCAATCGTTCAGCACGGGGCTTCTCACGGAGTACCCGAGCTCGACGAGCTAGGTGAAGAGCTTAGCCTTCTCTCCCGTTTGGTATATGATTCGCCTCAGCCTCACGAACCACAAGACAACCAGGATTGGACACTAGCCCGCTGGCGGAATATGGGGCCTGCAGAGGTCGTAAGCTCCTACCTCGCCCATTCAACTCCAGAAACGGTCGCGAAGGATATCCGTCGTCTCGTGATGCCCTATTTATTCGTCCTGGAAGCACGTGCAGAGCGAGCCAGAAGTCCTGATCCAAGCCTACCTACCCGCCTGCTATATGATTACATTCTCTCGGCTCCATTACCAATCGTTGCAGCTATCTTTGAAGCATCCAAGCCTACCCTACCTGACACATACCGTATTATTCGCCACGACGAGGACGTCGCAAGACTGGCTCTTGCGTGCTTGTATGGCAGTGATAGTCGCACCGAATGGTCTACAATGAGTTCCATATTCGAATGTCTTCCGGCCTGGGAAATTACACCAGGTACCGAGGATGAAGCAGACGAGGCAGACGCGACGATAATGTCTCTCGGGTTGTTCGTGACACCATCCACAGCCAGGCCGCATTGTTCACCCTCTGACCTGATGCTTTTCTTCGTTCCCCTCCCACTTGTCTCTCTTTCACGCGCACTGGATATATTGGACGTACACTTGGAATCTGGAGAAATACTGTCGCGTTGGAACGTAGAGGCACCTTTGCGGTGGTTCTTGCAGAGTTCACATGATGCAGTGGAGCAACGAGCACGGGCAAATAGGATGGCCAGACGGATAGGGAACTCGAAGGAGCTCGATGGAAAGGATGAATGGGCATGGTTGTTGGAGGACATGGTCAAGCTTTGTGGAAGTAGCGAGACTGGGATCAAGAGCGCATTCGGGCTTCTGTCGACCGAGGAAGTCTGCTCCATCTTTTTTGCTGGGGTGTTGAGCTCGGGTTGTAAGTATCTTTTATTTTCTTCTTTCTCCACGGTTTCATTACATTTGTAGCCTTTGGTATCGCACGCGAGCTTCTACAACAGCAGGATGGAAAGCTCTCCATACCACCTAACGTCGCGGAAGATATTTGTCTCTCGATCTCACGCGAATTTTACGATAATGCCAGTTCAGGGAATTATAAGACCGGCGATATGAAACTTGCCTATGACTGGTAAAGATTTACCTTCCCCCGGCGCCAAGCAGCTCACTCGTCCTCCAGCCTTGCTGTTCCACCTCCTTCGGAGCGTCTGGGAAAAGAGCGCGATTTTATCGAAGCCACTTCTCGCCTTTCCTCCTTCAACATACTCTCACGCCCTGGCGTTCCGCTCTCTCCTATCGAGATTCGTCTGACCAAGGATCGGCTTTCTCTCATTTCGCGCGTCTTGTCAAGCACAGCAGACGCATACAAGCACACTGAAGTCATTCTCAACCTGCTCTACAAGCTGGGCTTCAGAGGTGACGTGGTCGCCGAAGTGCGAATCCTCGCCATGCTCTCGGATACGGCCCTCCAGGCAGAAGATTTTTCACGTGCCTACGAGACGAGCAAGCGCATGATCGACAGGTTGTCGGTGCTGAGCGCGGAGGTGCGCGGAGGTGCCAAGGATGCGGCCGTTCGGGAGGCGAGTGAGGTCTGCTGGGTCGCTTGTTTCCAGCTCGGGCGACATCCCGGGTTTGAGGATGTCGAGACCAAGTTGTCGCTGTTGGGCCGCGCGCTGCAGCTCTGTCCGGCGGACCGTCTTCATGACGTGCTCACGGTCTGGCGGCGTCTGGAAAAGGAGGACCTCGAGAGCCGGCGCGAGTATCTGGATTACAGAACAGTCGCGACGCATTCCAAACGCAATGTGTCGTTGTCCCAGAAACACATCTCCTCACTTCGGGACAGACTGAGGGAGCTGCACATGCCCGAACTGCATATGCCTACGACGCCGCTCATAAATGCGGAGGACGCCGCTGCGCTAGCTGGTAGAGCGCTTAATCGCATGGCGTCTAATTTCACGTTCGCCGTCACTGGGCGTGGGCGTTCTGGTAGTTCTGGAGAGAATGCGCGGTCGAGAAGCAGAGAGGGGACGAGGGGACGGTTTGATGGCGAGGAGGTTTCGGCGCAAGCCAGTCGCGTCCTGCAGAAAGGGATCGGGTGGCTTCTTGGGGCAGACCACGATGCCTGATAGACAATCCCGGACAAGATAGAGTCCCCGACATTACATATGCCCATCAGCATACATGATTTTTGTGTATGATACTTGGCAGTATATGCGTTTTTAATGAATATATGCACACCGAGCTAAAAGCCAGGCCAACAAACCGAAGGAAGGGGGAGTCTTTTCCTGCGAGGGAGAGGGGATACCATGAATAGTATAAAAAAGCCAATAAAAATAAAGAGTGAAGGTGGTGAAATGAAACTAGATGCAGGATAGAAGTAGTGCTGCTGTATGCATGCACGATATATATACGTCCATCGCCACCGCACGATAATCAAGAAAGGAGGACGCATTCATCCGCTATACAAGAAAAGAACGAAATCAAAAAGAGTGGATGTGTCAGTTGCCATTCGCGAAACGAGACACGTCACCCGTGCGAGCCCTAGGTCGGTTGACGACGCTAACCTTCTTTGGTTGTTGCTCGTCCAGAGGTGAAGCGTGCCGCTTTGGTGATTCCCCTCGACCACAGACCTCGCAGTACTCCTGATTGTCCGCCGCTCGAAGACTCTCCAGTTCAGCGGTCAGGTCTCTGATCTGTCCACGTAGCTCCCAAACCTGTTGCTGCCAAGCCTTCTTGGCGGATACGAGTTGATCCTGCAGCCCTCTGATAGTCAAATTCTCTTCCCCCGATACCTCTAACGCGGTTGCGGATGCATCGTCGCTACGACGGGTAGAAACGGGAGTGAAGGGCGACAACGCAGTACTTGAGCTTGCGGCAGAACTTGGTGTATGCACGTCACGTTGTGATTCTTCCACGACACTTGCTACAATATCTGCAAAGTGGGAACTGAAAGAGGCAGACACGGGTCGAAGTTGGAGGCCTGGGAAGTCGGTGTTGCTTGGCGGTGCACTTTGGGGAACGCTCAAAGAGAGAGGTAATGGTTGTGCAGACCTCAAGCCCACTGGTGGAACTTCTCTCGCAGTCGAACTGGCAATACTGTGATCCGAACTTGTGGTAACGATGGAGAGCGAAGGTGGATACCGTCGACGTGGAGAAGGACCGTTCCCGTCTGTGCTATCGCTACCGGGTGAAGCGTTATTAGCGTTGGGCAACGCCGGCGAAGATGGAGGCTTTGCCACCCTTGGGTGTGTAAGCTTGGTCTTTCCAGTCCCATGAATTTGCGAGTTTTGTTCGACGTGCCTATCACCAAGAGGAGGAACTGGCGGGAGAGCACTTCTCTCCCTTTCTCCTTCTGGACCACGGCTGCCAAAGAGCCGCATGAACCCGCTTCTCTTGTGTTTGAGTGCCCGTTCGGAAATAGAGTTCGCTGAGGCTGGATTGGCAAATTCCTCTGTCATTTCAGTAGTGTGCGATAGGGTTGGAGCAAGTGGGATGATCTTTTGACGAGTTCCAGCACTGGTTGATCGGATGCGTGCACGAGCCACTATGCTAGCCGTGTCTGTCTCTTCAGTCCGGTCTTCTGCTGCCTCGGGTATCTCCTCCGCATTGGGAATGGGTAGCTTTCGTCGACCGACTGTGGCGTGGACTGTATTACCGCGGAATCTCTCCCTCGCCTGGGCTTCTTGAAGAGAAATCAGGGTAACAGCAGGTGTCCGGAGATTGCTTCGTGGAGGACCATCGAAACCAGTGGGGGGTGGATGTAACGACAAAAATCTGTTGTTGCGACCGACAAAACTAGCATCGTTCTGGTGAACGACAGAGATTGGAGAGGAGATCTCTTTGCCATTGACACGTGCCTTTCCTTGGGGGGGATCACGGGAATTCGGGGATGTCTCGATGGAGGCAACTGCAAACGTTGTGCTGATCGAGTCAGTGATTGTACAGTTCGAATCGGTGCCGCTCATTTCTCCCGAGACTGCATAGGAAGGTATCGTCTCGGAAGATGGGGACCGTAGAACAACCAAATCAGGGTTAGCGTAAGGATGTACGAAATCATCGTGATGGGACTGCCGTCCTTGAGACAACCGGGTCGGATATGGTTTCGCTGCACGCTCGCGGCCGGTGCGAGAAACATCGGAGGATGACGGACGCATGGGAACGGTTTCGGGAGGTAGCGACGGAGGGACTACGCAATCCAAGCTAACAGCAGTTCTTGTCAAAGAGTGGCCCTGGGAGAAGTGGGGAGGGCTTTCAGGACGGGTGGTCGCGGGTGCGAAACTTTGGCTGTGCATAGATGCAGAGGCGGCAGAGGAAGACAAGGAAGAGGTCGACATGGATTGCCTCGCAAGGTTACTGTGTCGAAGGTCAGCGAGAGGAAGAGGATGTTGAAATTTCCCTGCAACTCACTATGGGGCACCACGAGAAATCACGTTGTCTCCCGGTGTGACCTCGGGAGAAGTCGCAGAGACCTGCGAGCGAGCTGAGTCGACGCTGGGCCGTCCTCTGGTGAAAGTGCGAATGAGACTGTCTGCGCGGGAGGTTTTCCCCACGAGTTTGCTCCCGAAGGTACCGGATCTGGGACTCATGTCTGGTCCGTCGGCGTGCGAGGTGACATCGTCAGTCTCCCAGGGGGCGCGAGAGTGGAACCTGATCTTCGGACCCTGGATGCTTATTCGGTGAGAGGCGTCGTCGGTGTAGTCGTCAATGTCGGAGTCGTCCCCCCGGATGTCTTCGGAGGAGAGGGAACGGATGGTAGAGGCGGATTCGTCGTCGTATTGAGAGAGACGAGAGGTGTCGGGAGGGCTGTAGACAGAGGGGGAGTCGGGGAACTCCGTGAGGGACGGGAAGCGGGCGCGAGCGAGGTGCTGGCGGGGAACGTCGGCCAGGGAGCGCAGCGACGCCGCCATGCCAGTGGTCAGAGCCAACCACCGCGGGAGGCGTCCCTCGGCAAGTTACATAAAGTCTCCACCTTTTTCTCATGCCGACATTTGGGGACGTCCGGGACCTCGCTGCCTCTGCTAACGGACGCGCATCGGGAAAGTCTTGGAAGCTCCAAAAGTCTGCTACAGTGTGCGCGACATACGTCCTTTGTGCTCAGCTCGTGTCGTGATCAGTCCGTCAAACAGTCGCTCTCAGTCATCCACGGGGCACAAGACAAGATGGCATGTGCGGATGGAGAAAACAAAGCATGAGCAGGCCATCAAAAAGCTCGAGTCAGAGCTCAAGCAGGAGAAGCAGACTGAGAAACAACGGTGAGCCCGCCCTCGATCGAGTCCCGCACGTACCAAGACTCGTCTCAGGAAAAGGGAGATCACACTCCAACGCCAGAAGGCGAGCGAAGAACGCCGTAGATTGGAGCAGGAAAAAGCCATGGTGGGTGCTGTATCTCCCCTCAGACTCGATCAACCACTGCAATTCGTATAGATGGGCGCCAGGAAGGCTGCCCGACTACGGCGCAGAGCTGGGCGCACCAAGAAAATCAACGGTTGAAAGCTCGGCCCCAAACTTTAGGTGCGATTGTGACACCGGTAGATACACTAGTAGAGTCATGTCAAATCCATCAAGTGCGAATGAGTCAAAAACTACAGGGTCCATGTCACGTCTACCTCGCCCTCCTTCACAAACGGCTTGTCCAGTCCTGCGATAACGCTTTCGCACAAGGGACAGCTACTTGCCAAAATATCGTCCAGCTCTGCCCGCAACTTCTCCGCCTGTTTCTCAGCGTCTTTACTTGGTCCCTTCTGGCCGCCACCGGTTCCTATACCAGGTATCCATCCAGGAGCTGCTACGACAGAAGCGAGCGCATCAGGTAAAATCATATCTCGGAGCCGATCACCGGCGGAGAGGATATTTCTTCCAATTGAACCCGCTGCCTTGGTCCCATTCTGAATTGGGCCCGCAAAGTTTGCCGAAAGTAGCGTTCGCTGTCGCGTCGGCTGCCGCATATCCCCGGAAGGCATCATGACCGGGTGATCACTCGTTTTCGGAACATCCTTGATGAGTTCCGTTTGCAGCGTGAGAATCCGTCTGAGGGCATGAGCCGGCAAGTACTCTTTCACCTGTAACACTGGTCAGCTGGGGCACTGCATGAATATCTGCAGACATACCAGTCCGATCAGGCAATCTGCATGGAGTGTATGTTGACAAGGGAATATATAGGATTGCCTGGTCAACAGGAGCTGTGCACAAGCCGAACATCGCTCTCCAGCATCAATCGTCACGAAGCGGTTCTTCAGCTCGGCAATGTCTTGCTTGATTGACTCCGCTGTGCGCGTAGCTTCATCCATCTCCTTTTTCAAGTCATCGATGTGAGCCGAGTAGCCTTCCAGTGCGTGCGCAATTTCTTCTTTGAAGTCATCGATGACGACGAAATCAGGGAAGAACGGCAGAATATCTTCGATCTTCAGCAGGATGGTATCTTCCAAGAATCGCATCGCACTGGCTCCGATAAACTTAAGATGTCCGGTCCAAGTTAAGTACAACTCACGCTTTGATATCTTTCTTGTCCTGTACGACGTATCGAGCAATCTTCAACCAAAGCTTCTTCCTCAATTGAAGGTCATCTTCTGGCATGTCCGCATTTATCTTTGCCAGCTCGAGGTCGCCCTTCTCAAGCGCAAGATCAACACTATTTTCATACAGGCCCATCTTCGAATAGATGTGTACGCAAGGCCGCGTCCGACCTGCTTTCTTGCATAACCGCAGAGCATAGTCCAAGTCATAGAATGGCTTTCCAGTAAGCGGATTGGAGGGCGCCGTCGTCAGGAAGCGAAGTAGCGGGCCGTCATCGCCCGGAGGACTTGATGACGGAGAAACGTGAAATGTCACTAGCAGATTGTGAACAGTTGAAGAGGTATTGTGTTGGTTAAAGACAACATGGTTGAGATATCGCACTGCTTGGTTCGGGACTAATGGATCGCGGGGAAGGTGCTGCAGCTGCAAAAGGGCAGGTATCAGTCGCAAAGGGTCCAAAGCTGGTTGTTTGAGCCATGAATCAATCACTGCTCTCGGTGCATGTCTGGTAAGGACTGGGCTGAAACGATAGTAAAGTTCTAGATTTGACTGGTAAATTTAATTTAGTAGTCGGTAGATCGAAGGACAGACACAAACCTGGCGATTGAGTGTGTCAATCGCCTTCAACCAGTCTTCTTCAAGAATCCAGTGTTGAATGACGCGTTCATAATCCCCAACCACAGTTGCGTAGAACAACAGCATGTCTGTTCTCCCGTGGGATTGTATGAGCTCGTACACGGTGTTACGATCGAGATTTGCCTGGAGAAAGATGAAAGTGAAGCTGAAACCAGGTCCAGAACACGAACCTTGTAGGTCTCGAAAAAGTGACAGAGATCCTCCTCGAGGATAGAGCGCTCTACTTGCACGTTCTCCGCATCACTTGTCGCAGCCTCAGTGGCACACAGATCGTCCAGTTCGTCACATTTGCTGAGATAGAATTCGACAAGCCAAGTTGCCAGCATCATCCGTGCTGCGAGATCCTAGTAACAGTTCGTGTAAACAATATTCCCCATATAAGCTACCTCAACTTACCGTTTTGCGAGTTCGCTCTAGGCGACTGATCAGATATGATCGAAGTGCATCTCGTTCCCCAACGTCCAGAAACTTAAGCGTCACGTCTTCAAAGGGGACCGAACACTGCGTATAGCACTGAGCCGCTTGGAAGTATCGGTTTTCTTCAAAGAAGGCGTGAGCCTGCGCAGAAAGAATTTTGTCGCGTTGAGCGGCAGTCTAATGAAGACATGTCATTGTCGTTCGTCATCCCATGCAATGAAGCCAACCTTAGCATATCGCAAAGCGATGTCAAAATCCTGCTGCGTGAGATATATTTTCCACACATCGCGGCTCTCATTTCCGACGACCAACTCGAAGATCGATTGGTCAGTGTAAACCCAGTATGTCTTCCGGACAGGATCCGCTGCAAGTCCTTTGACTGTCTCGTTTGGTCTCTGTGATACCTTGAGATGTATCATGACTTTAATTGTACGTCGTCTTCCTTACCAGTGGAATGGCATCTTCATAGGCTTGTTTCCCATTTAATGTACATATTCCTACGACACGGTCTCTGTAAAGCAGGATGAAGTGGAATTCAGTAAGTAAGATTGAGGTAGGGACCTCGGGATGTGTGTGTGAGATGGGAGACTCGGCCGACGATGGAGAAGGGTAGGGAAGCAATTGCGCCGAATCAATGTGGTCATCGGAATTTGGGTCGAAGTTGAGAGTGCCATGATAGATTCCCGGTGCTAGGCCAAATGGCGTTCATGAACGAATATTTGCGACTTCTAGGAACACCAACCTGTCATCCACGCAAGGGTCTTGGGTAACGAGAGAGCTTGATCTGCATTCGGGGCAAAGAAGTGCAGCTCCGAATACTGCAAGTCTCCGGGCAACTCAGAAATCTCTTCGTCGGTTCAGCACGGGTATCATCGAATAATTAGGGGACTTACTCGGGGCTGTTTCTCGGTAGGCAGCAAACAAGGAGGTAAAAAGGCGACCCCCGTCGTCTGAGCGCCGATCTGGTGTACCCGTGAATTGGTATATGCGGGAAGGTGTGGTCACGATCACTAGCGCGTTGCTCTGATCGGGTTGGGGGAAGAGTTCGAACCTGATGCCTGTGACCGGAGCCTTCTCCGGCAGCGAGAAGAGCAACTGCAAGTGACGTTCTTGAGACTTGAACAGATCCTCTCCCGCATCGAGAACCGCTTCGAAAATGGCACCGCTACGTGTTCCAAACAAGAACTCCTTGCTCGATAGGGAGTGCGACGAGGACAGCAGCGCTGTTTTGTTCCACGTGATGCTCTCGATGACCAGTTTGTTGAAAGATTTCAGTTGCTTCGGTTTCTTCCACCCGCGGTACAGATACCAATTCTCTCCTTGGTGAGACGTAATGACGAGATGTCGACCGGAAGGGTCGAGGAAGATCTTGTATATAGACATCTCTGTGGACTTTCGCGGAACGGGGATCTGAAAGACCTGTTCTGCGTGCGAGAGCTCGATGAGAATAATGAGGTTCGAGGACAGGGCCATTGCCAGGACATCAGAGGAGACGGCAAGACAGACGAGCGGAGCAGGAAGGGTGTATTGCACCCTGCCAAGGTCGAATATGGGTGCCTCTGCAGGGGGGGAAACCGGGAAGTGAGCATCCGCCTGGACTTGGGTCAGCTGCCTGAATGGTGATGGACTGCGAAACTGACGTATTCTGGGCCGGCTGGCTGGTCGTCGAACGGGGAAGGCTCGAAACCATCGTACTGGACATGTGGCAGCGGAGAGCGCACATTGCTAGACGGCGTCGCGTGCTCAACGACTAGAGGTATAGGTGAGCGCGTGGCAACAGCGCAGGGGCAACTTACACTCGTCGAACATGGTCGCGGTCAGACAGCGAAATCGCTTGCCTTATTTGGTCGGTCTCATACACCCATCATGTCCCGGCCCATCCCAAGGATCTTCCTCATCCGCCACGGCGAGTCCGAACCCATGTGCACCCAAGGCTGACGTTGACAACGCCCCCAGGCGAGACCGAGTGGTCTCTCAACGGGTGAGCCCCTGTGAATGCACTGGCTGATCTCTGACCACCTTACAGCCGCCATGTAAGCTGGCATTCTCAGGACGACATCGCTGCATCGCACTGAGTCCCGCTGACCCCAGACAGGGAGGAGTGACATTCCTCTGACCCCTCGTGGCGAACAGCAGATCAAGGAGAAAGCGCCGATGTTAGTTGGGGAGGGCCGTCAGTGCTGCCACGAAGCGAACGACCAACAGGTCTTGACCTGATCCACAGGACCTCTTGACCCAAAGGACCTTGGTATGGTCTTTGTCTCTCCGCGCATTCGCGCCCACAAGACGTTCCATCTCTTGTTTGAGCACCTGCCAAAGTTTCCTAATCACACCATAACCGAGGAAGTCCGTGAGTGGGACTATGGCGATTACGAAGGGCTCCTCAAAGAAGAGATCCTGGCTAGACGGCCGGGTTGGAACATCTGGACGGATGGGTATGTCCCTCACCGAGACCTGCCGAAATGGTTTATAACCACGGCCGTCAGATGCGCCGGAGGCGAGAGTGTGGACGACATGCGTTCTCGCGTAGACGGCGTGATCGAAAAGGTCAAACAGACCAGATCAGTCCTGATTTCGGGCTGAGACCAGACAGGTCCGTGAGATTCACCGCCAGTATTTTGAGCAAGGTAAGGGTTGCCGCGATGTTCTGATCATCGCGCATGGACACTTTAATCGCGTGTTTATCTCGCGATGGATCGAATTTGACTTGGCGCTTAGTACGATCACCCGCGTTGACACGTGTGGGGTGCGCTGACACCTGTCCAGGCACGCACTTCAATGTCGAGCCTGGAGGAGTGAGATGCAGCCGCACAGCATACACTCCGTGGCTAACGTTTCTGGATAGGTCTCTGTTTTGTCGTACAACCATGGGTCGCTCGACGAGCCTGCGTTGAACGCGCTGAACCTGTACGCGGATCTGAAGTAACATCATGGGAGTTTTTACATGTTTATGTATGTGTGAATGAATGATTTGTCGCAAGTTGCAGTCTTTGTTTTCTTCGTTTTTTTCTCAGTGAGATTTTATTTCCTCTTCCACTCCTTTCAATAGTTTGTGATCATGGCCGACGTCGAGCTGATCTCTAACGCCCCCGACGTGCGAGTCTCCGTCACTGCGTCCCAGGACCCCACTTCTGACACCCGCGAGGGGCACGAGGCATCTGACGTCGTAGATCAAGCACACGCCGAGCCGGGAATCGTGCAGGATAACGCCCCGGTTGAGCCCACGCTCGACGAAATTCCAAAGGATGATGAGGGCAGCCTGTGCGAACCCACTCAAGGGGACGTTTTCATCGCCCCTTCTCTTGCTTCTGTCACCGAGGTGGCCAAGAAAGCCGATGTGCCTTCCAAAGGCAACACCTCCACAAGCAAGGACAAGTCCACAGCGTCCGCGAAGCCCGCTTCCAGTAAAGTAAATTCATCCACGCCGACACACAAGAAGGTGCGTCAGCCGTGCTTTATGGGCACGCTTGTGTCATTTTAACCATGTGCTGGACAGGCTTCAGGATCCGCCACGTTGGGTGCTGGCAGCGTCAAGGCAGCCCCTCATGGCAAAACCGCTATTACATCTCCGTCTTCTCCTCTCTCCAAAACTGCTACCCCGCCCACCGCAAAGAAACCCACTACTACATCTTCTGCGAATCCAACCAAGACCGCAACCATGGCCTCATCTCGAGGGTCAACTTCTGGTCCTGCTCCACCCAACAGGAGGTCGTCTATGCTTCCCCCGAGAGCGCCCTCGGCTGCTGGGGCACCTCCGCCCAAATCACGAACCTCGACCCTGTTGGCATCGTTTGCGTCTTCTAAACCTCCCCCCACGGAGACCTCTCGTGCATCCGTTGTTTCTCCCGTTCCCTCAGTGTCGTCCCTCAAGTCTAATGCAACGGGCGGTGTCGCCACTGCCGTTCCACGCCCCCGTGCCGCTGTTTCGGAGGCCGTGAAGAGGACACCTTCCTCTGCCAGCACGAGACAGAACGTCGCCCCGGCTCCTGTACAGCCTCCGCAAAGTCGTCCTTCAATGCGACCGATAGGTTCAATTTCCTCTATAAGGGAGCTTCGCGATGACGGAAAAGCACTAGACGACCTACAGGAAAAGGTGTGTTATTTGTCCGAACGCAGTCCCATTTCTTACACACCGTACAGCTAAGGGATGCTAACGAGAGACTGTCCGCCAAGGTGGATGCAGTAGCTATTCTTGAAGCTAAGGTTTTGGAACTGGAAGCATCGCTCAGCGAAGCTACTATTGAAGTTAAAACCAAAATGTCCTCTATTGAGCAGCTTCAAACCAGCAAGCAATCCTCGGACGCTGAAATTAGTGGTCTCAGAGCCCGCTTACAACAGCTACAGACGGAACACTCCCGTGACTCGGCTGCGCTCAGTTCCTTCAGTGAAAAGGTAAGGGTCTTGTTATTCGATCCTACCCTCCTCTAATACCTCTGTTGTAGCTCAACAATGCGAATGAGTCCATGGCCGGTCAAGGCGAAACCATCAGGACCCTGGAGGCGCAGATTGAAATGCTGCAGGCGGATATTGCTGCTGCCCAGGAGAATTTCGAGTCACTCCGAGCTTCGAGCGATCAGTCGTCTGCGGCGGCGGCGGCAGCTGCGCAGATGGAGCGTGAGGCGTTCCTCCGGGCAAAGGCTGACATCGAAACTGTCACTGCAGAAGTGAATGCACTAAGAGTTGCACATGACGGAGCCCTTCAGGATGCGACAGCTAGGTCGAGCGAAGCCCAACAACACGCAGCAGAGGCGGCCGCTCTTACTACTCAGGTCGGCGAATTGAGAACAGAAAGGGAAGAAAACGCAGCCAAGATTTCCGAGTTGGAAATCGAAATCCTGGAGCTCAGGGAAACTCAAGAGGACGCCGAGGATGAGCACAAGAGAACCCTAGACCGCCTTGAAAAGTTGCAAGCTGAGTTGACGAAGGCTGCTGTCGCCACGGAACAAGCCCAACGTGATGCTGAAGCTCAGGATGTGGAAAGCAAACAAATGGCCGCTGATGCCGCTGCGCTTCACGCCAGCGAGCTGCAGCTTGTTAAATCTGATCTTACCAGTGCTGTTTCCGAGGTTGAGGCGTTGAGGGCCGCTCTTACTGCCGCTCATGCTGCTCATGATGAGACGAAGGCAGCTGCCTATGCATCAGCTGAAGTACATGATCGGGAAATGGAAGAAGCTGAGCAGTCGTATCTCTCAAAACACATTGAACTGTCGGAAGAGATTAAACGGCTTGCTGCTGAGCTCGAGGTTAGTATAAATTCTTGTTCATGGTAGCAATTACTTGACCGCATGTTCCCTAACAGGTCCAGGAGACGAAGTATGGTGCCAAGGTTGATGCAGTCAAGGCCGAACATGATCAACTCCTTGCAGAGGCGTTCGAGCGCGCCAAGGTTGGTGATACTACTTCTATCCGTTGTATAAGCTAACACAAACTGTAGAATGAAGCTGGAGAAGTACACGGTCAAGACCTCCAGACGCTGCGTTCCGAGTCCCTTGCAACCATTGAGCAACTTCGTGCTGCCCACCAGTCTACCATAGACGAACTCCGAGCAGAACATGAGGTGGCTCTCGAATCACAAGTTGGCATCATCGAAAAGGAACTTAATAGCCAATCACTAGAACTTCGTGCAACACAGGATGACCTTTTCAAGGCGAAGGCTGCCTTGGATGCTTCACGTGCTGAGGGTGAGAGCCTGAGGACGCAGCTCGAGGACACTCGGGCTAACTTCATAGCGACCTCCGCTAATGCCGATCAGGCAATAGAGATCGAGCGTCTCACGAAAGAACTTTGCAACCTTCGTGACGAAAACGTCATGCTCAACGACGTTTTGGCTGTCACGAAGGAGTCTCTCTCTGAGATGTCGACGAACCACTCCAAGGAGCTCGAAGAGGCTGCACGCATTCGCGTGGAAGAAGTGATGAAACTCCGTACCATCCACGACGGGGAGCTCAGCACCCTGGCCGCTCAGAAGTCCGAGCTAGCGTTGTCACTCTCGGATTTGCAGGGGGAAATTGCGATGCTGAAGGCTCAGTTGACTGCCGTCGAGCCAGCTGTAGCGCCGAGGACCAACGGCGTAATCCATGCGTCCGCCACGACCGTGACACGGGAAGAGCTGCAAAAGGTCCACGAGGCACACAATTTGAAGATGCATGACTTACAGGCAGAGCATGGTCGCGCTGTTAGGGGGTTGAAAGCGGAGGTAGATACACTTCAGGCACGGTTGGACGAAGTTCAACAAGATGTTGCCCGAAAATCGATGGAAATCCAGTATCTGGAACAAGAACAAGAGGAGAGCCAAGATTCTATCACTCGGTATGTCAAGGTTTTCGGACTGCAGAGCCTGTTTGGAGTAGTGATTGCGCTGGCCGTGATATTTGATTTCATCTAACTACCTTACTTCGTCACGACTCTTTTTCTGTATATCTTCTTGCGTCACCCATCTTTGGATCTTGGAATTTGGTCGCGTCATTTTCATTTGGACCAAATTATTGACCCACATTGCACATTTTCTTGCAGATTGAAGGCGGAGCTGGAGGCGGTGAAGCTAGCAACATGATTGAACACCCAACGGGAGCTACGCCTGGCTCGTTTTTACAGCCTCATGGTTTCGGTGCGGTTTTCATCTCTCCTGCTCGTGGCCCTCCACATTCATGAGCCGTTCATATGCACCCCAGATCTCTACGCATACGCTCTGACCCATGGTCACGACGGTTCTGATATTCTAATTCTTCGTTACATACCTATTTCTAGTTATGCGCGCATGGAGACTCTAATTAGCTGGCGTGTATTTTGGAGGCACACTTGATGAATATGACCGGGCAGGGACGAGGACTGACAATGCTCGACTTGGCGCCGAGGCTTGGAGTTTCCCGGGAAAGGAAGGTGATTCAGATAATTCCAAAAAAGGGAGTGCCTACGTTGGCCCATTTTAGATCGCTAGAGAGCAGAACAACTTCGTTTCCTCCTTCGTCTCTTTCCCCTCTGTTCATTTTCCCGGCCGACGACGAGCACGCGATGGCAATTCAAAAGGAACCGGGCCAGAAGGGCGTCAATTGGTCGAACATTGCTGTTGGTATGTCCATCGCGTCTGGTGACGCGCAAATTCTTACTCTTCCTTCACAGGTGCGATCATGAACATGGTATTGTGTACCGTCTTGGTAATACCACGCTGCTGACATTGACCGTCTTATCCCGTCCCGTCTTTGTTATTTCTAGTTCGTCAGTAGTCTTTCCTCTTTTCCTCCATTCTAGTCTCACTTGTTTTCCTACTGACACAGGAGGCAAGTCAGCGCTGTGTTCGTTGCCTATTCACATGTGAATGACAGCCTCACTTAGGTGACGACTCTGGGACAGCCTCTGGAGGTCCTCAAGACCCAGATGGCTGCCAATCGATCCCAGACCATGTTCCAGGCTACCAAGGCCGTCTGGGCTCGCGGTGGTGTCGCTGGTTTCTTTCAAGGGCTCATTCCATGGGTATGGGAGCGAACTTTCCTAACACCTTTTTATTCATTTCTACCATTTCGCAGGCATGGATAGAGGCCTCTACAAAGGGTGCCGTCTTGCTCTTCACTGCTTCCGAGATTGAGTCGGGTGTTGTGAGCATGGGTATCAGCCCTGCAGCTGCTGGCCTCTTGGGTGGCATGGGTGGTGGTATTGCTCAAGCGTACGCGACTATGGGTAAGTGAACGAACTGGTAGATCACCGATAAGTTGCAATGACTTCAAGGCTAGCGCCTGCCGCTACGCTCTCCCGGATCTTATTCGTCTTACGGGATACGACACCCACAGTACCTTTTCCGTTTATTTATGCTCTTACTCGACAGGTTTCACGACTTGCATGAAGACCGTTGAGATCACTCGACACAAAGAAGCCGCCAGTGGTGTACAGCGATCAACCTTCCAAGTATTTATGGACATATACCGAAAGGAGGGTATTCGTGGTATCAACAAAGGTGTCAATGCGGTTGCCGTGCGTCAGTGTACTAACTGGGGTTCGCGGTATGTGTTCAGCTTAAATTCGATGATCGTCGACTGATGATTTCTCAGCATGGGATTTGCTCGATTGGCTGAGACGACGATCCGGAATGTGCGTGGTATAGGCGAACAAGAAAAACTGGGTGCAGTCGACAAGATCCTCGCCTCCTCGATCGGTGGTGCTTTGGCAACATGGAACCAGCCCATTGAGGTCGTCCGTGTTGAAGTGCGTTCTATCAACAAGGCTTGTCTCGTCATGAAACTGATACACTACAAGATGCAATCAATGGCGAAGGCGGCTAACCGACCCGAAAAGCTTACCATCCTGAACACGCTGAAGTTCATTTACAAGGAAAACGGTATCAAAGGTCTCTACCGCGGAGTGACACCTCGCATTGGCCTTGGCGTCTGGCAGACGATATGCATGGTTTCCTTTGCGGACTACGTCAAGGCTTGGGTGAAGGGTCGTCAATGATACAATGCTCTTGTCTCGCTATATTCATCATCATAGAGAATAATATCCTCGTTGAGGTGTTAATGATACCGTTCTCTGCAGTATTACATCGATAATAGACATTCCAGACTTCACACAACAGCTGGAAGCATTCTTGTCCGAAACCATCCATTTATATTGTTTTGAGACGCGACCTAGTGTGTTTGCTTGCCCCAGCTAGCGATGAGTAGGCAAGTTTCACCTACCGGTGCACCACTGCACCCCTTGCTGGCCCGATACCTCGTCCAACTCTCCACGCACCCCCTGCGTACCAAGGCGTTAACCTCAGGTGGAGCCGCCTCCACAATGTAGACACATGTCCCACTCACGGCCACCGTAGCGACGTTCTCCTTCCTCCAAGAAGTCATCGGGTCGCACGCTGCTGGCATTCCACCCAGGGCAACATCCAAAGATGCGTCGCTACTCTCCAAAGCGCTCGCGCGCGCGCACATCGACGTCAAGGCGTTCAAGATGGCACTGTACGGCTTCTTCGTCTCCGCACCGCTAGGCCATTTCCTCGTCGGCCTCCTCCAAAAGGCTTTCGCCGGCAAGGTCGGTCTCAAGTACAGACTGGGTCAGCTGCTCGCGAGCAATTTGCTCGTAGCACCCATCCAGACCGCCGGTGAGTCCTGTCGGATTGCACCTGATCGAACTCTGGCGCTGAATCCCATGAACGTTTGAATAGCCTACTTGGCCTCGATGGCCGTGATCAACGGGGCCAAGTCCGTGGATGAGGTCGTCCGGACAGTCAAAGCAGGCTTCTTTGCGGTCCTCCGAGTGAGTACCTGCGTCCCACTACACTCAGTCGTTGGATGGACTGACCATGTCCCCAAGGTCAATTGGATCGTCTCGCCCCTGTCGATGGTGATCGCTCAACAGTTCATTCCGGTCGAAGTGGGTGAATCTCGTGTTGGGGACACAACCAGCTGACACGGTATTAGCTCTGGGTTCCTTTCTTCAACGTCGTCCAATTTACTGTCGGAGTTGGTCTTCTTTTCTTTGCGTTTTCGTCAAGGTCTAATCCTCATTAGACGGTCTTCAACATCAAGGTGAAGCAAATGCGCCTCGCCGCCGCAAAGAAAGAGGCAGATCGAAAGGAACGTGAACACGCAGAGTCCGCTGCCGCCAAAGCGGAATGATCATGCTTCATGCCCAAGTCGTCGATATAGTTTTGGTCGCATCATTGCTCTAGATATGTCTATGCTATGGATCATCGATTTTTACCGGACAACGCCTGTCACAATCATACGTGGTTGATGGTCCGAAGAATACCCTTGCATATAACGGTGTCTTGTTCGCCACGAGAACTGATCAAGGCCTGACCCAGGTTCTCCAACAATCGTTTCGATTTGCCATCCTGAGAGCACGTACACCCCAGGACGGGAAACACACAGTCTCGTTTCGACGGTTGTCGACTGCGAAGGGTATAGCATGCCTCGAATGGTCAGCCTTCCTGCATAACGCGGTGGAAGAATATCACTGCATGTGGATGAGCAAGAAAGCTGTGAAACCAAGGGGTATATTCACCGTTGTTCGAACTTCTCGTTCTTCCCGCCGAATTTCATCACATAGCGGGATGGATGGGTCAATGAATGGTTCCTCAAAGAGAATTTTACAGGTACAAGACAAAACCTGGCACAGGTGAGCATCCACTATAGGCTGACACGAATCGGCGCACCCTAGGCTGAAATCGTGCTCTACTATACCTTCGTGTACCGTGACGACTAAAGGATTCATTTCGGCGTTCCATTCGCCATCACGAACCGATTGCAGGATCTCCATCTTCTCGCGCTGGGTTTCCGCGTACATGCTTCGCTTGACCTTGGAATTCTCTACATTCTTGATAGCCTCCTGAAGGGTTGCATGACCTGCGCCGAGATTCAGGCCAGACAACAGTACAAAGCCTGTTCTTTGCTCGGAAGGTATTTCCCAGAACACCAAGAAATCCAAGGAAAGGGGATTAAAGAGAGGGAATATTTGAGGTCGAGTGACAGCCGGGATGTGTGAATGTGACCGATCTAAGGAGTTCGATATAATCCTCTTTTTTTCTGACAAAAAAAGACACGAGACGGCGGGGTTATTTACCGAGATATAAAAGCCATACTAGAGAGCGTGATTGGAAAGTGAAAGTATTGCCTTAGAGCAGCATAACTTACGGGGGCGGTATGGTGACACATAAGATCCAATGGTGGTGGATCCCCTGCTTCAATTTTGCGTCCGTTCAAAACGTTGTCTAAAGTCCTCGAGACAAAGGCAGTCGTAGCTTCTATGCAAGTGGAGGATTCTGATGGGGTGACGTTGAATGATACAGCGGCTAACTGTGCAGGTTGTAACGGTACACTAATCTATCCTATTAGCCCCGATAACAGAATCAGGCTGTGAACCTACGACGAAAGTGGTGTCAGGTGGTGACACTCCCAGGTGGGGCTAATGGCAGTGACTTGATTGATTCGTATGGCCTCCGAGGATAGATTGGATACTCCAAGGTTAACGAGAAATAAGCTATCAGATGAGGGGTCTGGAGAGTAGGTTGCCGATAACCCCAAAGAAGGATTGACATGATAGGCTCTCGTTACACGTGTGCAGTGGAAGGCACGACCTCCAGTCTAGGGCCGAGATATATAGTCAGCACGCAGACAAGGACAGGGATACGATATCCACCTCCCGATATACGAAAAGTAGGCACAATTGTTGAAGTCCAATGCAACCAGGACGCCACGTGAGAACAGCATTAGCGCTGTCACCTGGATGAAGCACCTTGCTAATGGGTACAGCATAAGGACTCCAGGAAGAGATTTTGTTGTTGATGTGTAGAGTTTCAGTGGAACCAGCCTGTGTCAATTCTGGGAACGATGAGCGATTTGTCCATCGTCTCTTCCAAGGAGAACTCACGGCGCTCGTTCTCTGGTGACTCCAGCCACATCTGATCTTCCGGACCACACACCAACCATATCTCACCAATCGTCTTGCACCCCGCGTTTGTCATCCAAAATCTCATCGGCTTATATTCACCTTCGTTGAGGACAAGCGTCTCATTATTTTCGAATGAGACGGAAAGCTCCTGGCTAGCTTCTTCAACGTCAGTTCTAATGAGTATATCTGCTGCGTAAGTCACAGTTTGCCTTTGTTGAGGTGTGTCGTGAAGCCGTCTACCGCGCCGTGCAAGAGACTCCCTGGTGGGAATCAGACCAAGGAAATCATATGTGACAGCGTGGATAATCAACGAAGCCGCTTGCGATACTTTCACTGAGATAGAAACCTGAATAAGATTGAATGGAGAATGAACTGCAGGACGATGGGTCCTTTATGCTCTCTCACCATACGATTTTCCCTCGCATTCAGGACAACTTCCTGCACAGGTGTAATAGTGACATACTCGTCAATCCACGAGGGATCTTTATCCCTCGCCTCCACAACAACGGCTATGTCCGTGAAAGTCACTTCTGTGTCCAGAGGGTTTTGCAAAGCAACGTCTACCCAAAAGGGTTCTAAAGGGAAAATGAAGCGACACGCTCCTAGATCGTTGGATGAAACCCGACTCACCATCCACAGCGGCCCTGCCACTCTTCTCGAGCGTCTCTTTGCCGTGGCTTCTCCAAAATACAGTCCATACGTCCTCTCTCCTTTCCCATTCTGCCTGATCTCCACTTACAGAATCACGAGGTAGTCGTGCACGAGATAAAGCTGGTGACACAAATGTTATTGGTAATTTCCAATCGTGAAAATCTGCATCTTGACTGGAGATCGACTTCAGATGCTGTACCAGACTTAAGTTTCTGGCTTCTTCCTTAATTAATAACGCACCGCAAATGCTACCTTAAAATCTTCGAGCACGACTTTGTCCGAGTCGACTCCATTGTTTTTCTCTTCATTTACCCGGTCGATTTTGGCGAGCGGTGAGAGAAATGTGGAGGACCAGCGCAACAGCCCGAGAAAGAATTTAACAGCGCCCATGATGTCACCAGTCGTATATAATAGCCTGCCTGAAACCAATCATGAAAATTAACGAGTCGGGAAGTGGGCCGTCTGACCTAATGAGTGCTCGATACCCGATAAAACTGCATCAAACTTTACAAGTTCGGAGGAAGAGTGTCCTTCAGAACTCCAAAAAGATGGGGACAATGACTTTCCAGGCTGATCAATGAAAAGATTGTGAGCTTTCTGCAGGAAGAACATTGTCAAAGGTTTCTAAAGCAATTCCATGTGAACTCCAGTGAAATGAGACCAAGTAAAGACCCACGATGCCACATTTTTCAAGTCTGGTCGCAGCGAAAAGGTACCAAAGTGCTGCTCTCCGTCTCGCGTTCTTCCGGGAGCTCAAAAAGGCGGCGTGGGCAAGAAGCAGTGCTGATGGTGGTTCCTCAGCCTGCAACATGACTGGCCTAGTCAGCGCCGCTCTTAGGCCGTGAGATGATTGGAACCTACGTTTCCCGCCGCCCATACTAGCCATCTTTCTCCTTCCAAAGTATCTCCTATGAAATCGTTGGTGGGAATACCAGCTTCCCAGCGAACTGCACATTTGAGGGCTTGCAACTGAGCCTGGGGGGACATGTCTGGACCCAGTGGGTATATGGTAGAGATCGCATACGAAGCATGCGCAGCAACAGCAGGGGAAGGTGACAGGAGCAAAGGTAAAATGTCCTAGGAATGTTTAGTTTCAATCCTGAGGCGGGCGCGAGTAACTCGTATTACCGAACCGTCCTTGTTTTCCTTTCGCAGTGACTCCCATATATTAATCGCAAGTTTATAATCACCCAAGACAGTCGCAAACTCTGCGAGGCGTCGTAGCCGGGAGGGAGGTACCTGTGGGACATTTGAGCCGGATGTTGGCAGCGATGGATTGTAGGTATGGGACCGAGTTGGGAGGGAAGAAGTAGAAGATGAAGGTGTGTGAACAGCATTCTGAGCCGGTGTGACACTTGACCCAAAAAGCTTGCGAGTGGAAGAGAAGAGGCGCGATGGTAACCGTCTACTGGACGAATACGCTTCATTCCATTCTAATGCACATTTTTCCATCCAGGGGACGAGACTCATGACGACAAACTCTCGCGTAAAACGGGCCATTTGCTCAATATCCGGCTCGGACAGCTTTAAGAACCTTGGCGAGACAACTGGAGGGGGTGTGGAATCGCGTTGCGGTGTTGCGGAACCATTCTGCCAGGTCTCCGGTGAAGGGAGCGGGAGACGAGGTAGAAGAGCTGGAACTGGAACTGGAGGGGGTGGCGGAGAAGGGAGGGATAAAGGAAGGAGGAATGCATGCAAACCATACTGCTTCTTGATGGCGTTGAAAAGCGCTCCGGCCCTGGAAGGGGGGGATATAAAGACATGAAAGCACAACAGCGTGAAGTGACGTACTCCTCTTCAGAAAGGGGTGAGGATTGTGGATGCACGATCAGCGTGTAGAGGAGGTGCGTCGTGTCGACCCAAGGGGGAAAATCCAATAAACGAGAATGGAGGGCAGTGATGGCTTGCAGTGGGTTTGGGGCTGTGGTAGACACAGCTAAAATGACTGACGGTAGAGTGAGTCAGTGATGGACTGAAATTTGGTGGGACGGACCGGAAACTGGATGGTTCCAAGCGTCGTGCTTAGAAGGCAAGTAATCGCCTTCGGCACAGCGGGTGAGCTCGTCCCACCACGGCGGGTGGGCGGTGTACCGATCGGGGTGGTCGCCTAGTTCCTTGAGCCAACGGGTGCATTGGGTGGTGACCCGTTCGCCAATCCAGTCGATAGTTCTGGCAGCACGCTTTTCGTCGTCTTCAAGACAGGCGCGCTCCGTGTCCGCGAGATCGGAGAACCTGAGGGCAAAGGAAGGATGTGAGACAGTCGTGAGAGATATCGTGCGCGCTGTGACTGGGTACGGTGAGTGGGCGAAGATGGGTGGAGAAGAGAAGTACCTTGAGGGAGGGGGGAGAAGGACTGGAGGATGTCGTGAATGGGGGGGAGGGCGGCATCGTGGAGGAGCTGGACTAGGTCCGGGGAGGGGAGGAGACAGACATGCGGGCTCAACGACGACGGCAACGCGCGGGCCATCCTCAAGATCCAGAACGACGAGACGTTGCAATGTACTGTCCCACGGCGTACTATGGATACATGATAAATAATAAGTCAGAAACCCCCGCCAAAAATGTCCCCGAGCAAAACACCCCCCACCAATCCACCGAGCAGAAGCAGCGCCGGATTGTCCCCTCCGAACCCTCTCGACTGACGTGTGTCGTAGCTCGGGTGATACGGCGCATATCCCCCATACGCGCGCATGTACGCCTCCCGTTCTGCTAGTTGTCGCATTCTGTCCTGACGCGCCTGTTCTTTGGCCCGCGCTGCCTGCTCCGCTCTGATCCGCTTCTGTTCTTCCCGCTCCTCCTTTGTCCCGATAGCCTTGTCTTTCAATCTTCCAAACGTCCCTCGTTTTCGTCCCGCGTGCGAGCTTTCCCCAGAGGCAGCATCGGGGTGCTTGGATGGCCCTGGCTTCTGTGCGCTCCCCGAACTTGAACCCTCTTCTCTCATCGCCGCATCGTACGATGGTGGCGCATCGATCTCAGCTTGAGGCTCGGAATACTTTTCCTCTTTTGCCCTTATCTCTGGATGCTCGGCAAGAAATTGTTCGTCCTCATAGGGGTGTACCCAAATTGCCCGTGGAGGTTTCGTTCTGGTGTCGACCTACACAAACGTCGACTCAGTCGTTAACGATGTGCATCGAATTAGACTTACCCAGAAAGGATGACTATACCGCGAATCGTACTGCTGGATCCAACCGTCAGGCAGAGGGTAATTGGACATAATAGTTAGAGTTGAGAAGACGGAGTTGGCCCCCCTCTCCAAGTATATACTCCACTTGGCATCGCACGTGCTGTGGGGAACTTTTCGCACAGCTCCGCACAGTAAGTGGTATGCCGTAATGTTGTTTGTATTAGTCGAAAAGGTGTCCCTCCAAGCGGTATCAGAAAAAAAATGATACTGTATCCAACATTCATGCAGTAGCATGTGTACGAAGGAACCGTATCGTCTCTTGTATCTTCTGGATCTTCTGTTCGATGGACATCTACCGTGTCAAAGTGAATCAGTGCTCACGCAGTGCTTGACTGATGATGACTCGGGAGAACATACCTCGAAGAATAAATGCATCTGCTTACGTCGCTCTTCGTTGGCCTCCTGTTGCGCGATGGCATCCACAAAGTGGCGGAGCTCTTCTCTTCTGCTATCCCGCACAGCCAACACCGGCTTGAACTTGGCCTGCACACCACAGCCATCCTGTGTTGTGGCCAGTCGACCCAGGGCCCATTCCTCGCGAATACCCCAACCACCGTGCGATGAATTCGTGGCGTCCGTGGGACGTCGAGTAGAGGCTACACCCCAACCGTCTCTCTCACTCGCGCCCCAGCCGAATGAATCTCGCTCCCATCCACAGTGGCTGGGATCCCGCCAGCCATTCTTATATGGGTCAACCCATTCGTCGTAGGCGCGGGCCCTTTCGGAGGCACACGCCTCCCAACCTAGCATCCCCAGTACTTCATTTGCAGTCCTCCATCCTCCATCCCCCTCCATCATGTCGAGGAACTCCTCCAGCCGAAGCACTTCGCCCTTCTCCGCTGCGTCCATGCCGCGCTGCCAAAAGGGCACCAGATCATAGACGTGATCGACGTGTGCATGCATCTCCCATTGTCGTAGACCCTCCGACGTAAGAGGGGGATGGTCGATCTTGTCCCAGGATGTTTCATCTGCAGTTCGCAGGAGGTTCTCCGGAATACGTATTTCGTCTACACGGTTGGCGTTCTTCTTGCTTATAGAACGCTCGTGGTCGTGGGCGGTTTGCTCGTGATTCAAAGCGGCCTTGAGATTAGGGAAGAACGACTGTCCTTCACGGGTTGCTGGACAAATGGTACAGACCCATCCTTTACCTGTGACAGATTATCTCAGGTTCACTCCTTCTCACTCGTGGGGCGGGGACAATAATGACTTACCCCGACATTTCTTGAATGACCGTTGTAGAGCAGAGGTGGAAGTCAGCATCAAGTGTTCATCATGGGAGTTCCTCCCGCGACCTATAAACGTCCAATAGCACAACCCAAATAGGTACCCGATTAGGAGTACACTGGTGCCCACAACACGGGCACGAGTAAATGTGGTGTGTTACATACTCGAATACACTACATGAGCACCAACAATCAAATCTGGCCGAAGTGTGTGCTTTACTTAAATACCTATCGTATGCTCCACATGCTCATGACGCCCTCTCGTGCAATTGAGTATCTTCCACAACAGATCAGGATGCTCCGGGAAGAGGATCAATCCATGTCCCATTGGGCCAAAGCGTCGCTGGCAGAGTGAAATCTCCAGGATTTCCACTGCTCGTGTACTGCGCGGCAGTCGCATAGGCGTCAGCGGGCAAGGCACATGATAGCACATGTACTTACGGCCAATCTGAAAAAGTGGGGTAGTCCTCCACTCAATCCATCAAGGGAGAAATTCAGTACGCTACCCACGTAGCGTTCTACATCGTCCACAAGAAGGGAAAATCCGTTCCATCCCTGGCTGGACAGGCTGTCAGGTATCTGGGCCCATGAAATTGTTTGGCTTGCTAGGGTGATTGCCGGGTTGTAGTTCGACGAGTTGGTAAGAAATGTTGGAAGTGGTGAGCCAGATGGCCCATCGTCAACAAGCTAAAGACCGTCAATCTGATGCCGAGATAAGACAATCGGAGACGCACATCCGCTGTAGTTTCTAGGATGGAAGCAAACCCATATCCTGCAACGTCGTTCAAGAACATCCCAAGCAAGAACCCTTGGTAGATGGCAGAGAGGCGAGTCGGAAAACCTGTTCCTGGAAAAAGCGCCATGGAAATAATGTAATGATGTAGACGGAGCTGCAGACCAGGCAGGAGTCCCAGGACGAGAACTACCACGCCACCCGCTACATGCCAGCCCAGATAGTACGGCAAGTAGCCGGTTTTTCGAATAACACGTATCTGGTTAATCACAATGGCTAGCAAGATAAGGACGATGATAATCAATGCAGTGAGACCACCAGGATGCTGAGTGATATCTTTCGCTGTAAGACGATCAATAGGTATACGTGCCATGGTGAGATTCGTGAGAACCCCGGTCCAGTATGGTGCAAGGTACCAGATCATCGCTTCGAAGGGAGCGTTTGCAAAGATGGGTAAGGTGAATCGAATCGCAACTCTCCAAAAACCATAACAGACGAAAAGAGCTGGAAGGAAAGCAGCAAAAGCCACATCCAATGGCGGTGGTAAGGCCTGCGGCTGCGAGAAAAGCGCAACGTGCCAAAATCCGATACACACGAGGGACCAATACAACACGATGGCTTTAGGTCGAAGAATGAGGAATAAAATGCAAGTAACCACGATATTGAAAGCGAGTGCGCCATTGCGAAGGTCTGTACAATGGGTGAGCGAAGTCGAAGAGGAGAACTGGAAAGACAGAGGGAAGACGGAAGGGAAACCGACGGAAGTGAGACCAGACGCGGTGACTGGTAAGTAGTCGGTGAAATTTCCAATGAACTGAAGGGATGCACAACCTCCGGTTGAGTCACTGATGAAACCACTGCATAAAAACCCGATAAGTGCGCGATTCTGGATAATACAAATCGAACCCACGCTTGGATCGCAGCGGAACAGAGGAAACTATCAGCCCTGTATGTCTTCTGCAGGTCTCCGCCACCTACAAGGAGGGGAACAAAATCTAGTTCCACATTTCCAACAACGCGAGGATTCTGCAGTACAACTGAGCCACACTGAGCAGGGCATCGGAAATCGAAAGAGGTGTTCGTGGAAGGTGTACACAGTTCACCATTGAGACCGCAGCCAGCATTCTCTGTCCAAAAAACAGATGTGCATTCGGCAAACGAGGAAGCTGGGGTGAGAAACCATTGGGCGCGAGCAAAGAGGGCGAAGCCAACAATATAAGCTGCGACAAGTAAGACGAATAGCCAAGGTGCAGTGAACAGACGTGTGAACTGCAGAATCGCGGGTTCGATCGCGATAGTATATGTATGGCCACACAAGGTATAGGTGTGGCCAAGAAGAGGGGTAGGATCTAGGGTTCGGTAGTTTTATGAAACTGAAACAGAAGGCTGCGGAATTCGGCTTACCGGGGAGGTCAGTCTTCGATTTAGGACCCCTTATGTAGAGAAGTATCTTCCGAAGTAATCGGTGCAGACGGGGCCAGTTGGAAACCAAGTAAAGCTCGAAGCTTGCAAACCTAAGCGACAACGGTGAAGACTGCCGCGATGGATGAACGATAAGCCGACCGCCGTCCTCGCCAGGCTCTGTCTTTGAGACGGAGAGCACCTCGGCTGTCAAGGTAGCATGAGTAGACTGGACGGGGGTTGAATCGACATGAGTCCAACTGGCGTCGAGTTCTCGTTGCATCTCGAGGCGCAGAAACTTTGATCGCAAAGAACTGTCACCAATGACCTCACTCTAAATACAGAACAGCTTGTTTACTACATCCTGTGACTGATAACGCTCTCCACTATGTGGCATGTGGCGTGTTTTAACAGGAACATCATTTCTCAGTGGTCCTACGGTATCTCGGTACACTTTCAGACTGGGCCCACTACACAGAACTCAGAACGCAGCAAAAGCAGTGCAGTAGAGCACTTACGATAGTCATACACGAAACAGCCATGAATCGGGTCCTCCTTCTGATCCGAAGTGAAGGTGGCACGTCTGACGTATCGCCTCTCCCCATCCACCATTGCGAAACCCCACGTCTGACCGATGAGTTGAGTGGGTGAGAACAAACTGACAAATAGAAATGGAGCCATCACCTGTACCACCTTCCATATATGCTTGTTCTTGTCGGGCGCGCTCCAGGTCTCAAGAAAAACGATGCCGTTGTCAATCGTATCCTGGTCCCAGCCTTCCTTCAAGTACTCGTCCTTGACCTCTTCCAACGGGATCCTGTGCGATCTTTCAGCCGCATGACCGAAAATATCGTCATATTCATCATATTCCTGCCAGTCCAAAATACGCTTCTGAGTCGGGGCGGGGATACCTCCACCAGAGAGTTTCTGGCCGATCTTGAGGTGCTCGACACCGGCCTCGTCTGTAGTGTGCTCCACGAAAAGAGTGAGAGAGAACATGGAAACCGCACGACGCGCGATCCATGATACGCCCTGCAACTTGAGCATTTCTTCAGTGCTACTACTGAGAGTTTTGTTCTATTGTCACAAAGAGATAAGCAGAGGCAACGAAGAACGCGAAGAGCAGGCTGACCATAAGAAACTTGCCACCCATTGCTTTAGTGGTGACGCTAAGTGGTGCTGCCATTGTGAGGTCTGGGAGAGAGGGATGTTGCAAGTAACAACAGATTTATATACGTGCATGAAACCAGTGCAAATATGCGCTAATGCGCGGCGCGGCGTTATCGTAGGAACTTGCAAGCGAAGATACTCGGAACCAAAACTCGAGGTTTATCGTACTGGTGGAGACGCATGACGCGTACATTGCCCCACGTAGGGGGGTCCAGTCCATAACCTCGCACTGCCAGTGCCAGAGCGAGATATCATAATTTATCGCAGCGATAGAAAGACTGAAGTTGGGGGTCAGAAGGAGACGTGAGGCGAATTATATAATCGGAAGCCGGGTATCCGAAAGCCTTTTAGGTAAGTGCGATAGGCCTCAAACTCGCCAGATCCTCTTCCGTTGCATAATTCAATACGACGCTGCCCTTCTCACTCAAGAGTTTCAGCCTCGGGTTGGCCTAAAACAGAAAGACTGGTTTTTGTCCTCCAGAAATTGTGGTGGAGACTTTCTGTCCCCAAGTCCACCCCTCGGTACAAATACTGTGCTACTAAGTCTGATGACTTGCCTCGAGCAATCTGGTCATACCACAATCAAGGATGTCATTCCCCGTGTATCAGAATGTGTCCTCAAACTGGGCCTACTACACGGAGCTTAGATCGTACTAAAATCAGCGGGGCAGAGGACTTACGGTAGTCATAGACGAAACGGGCATGAATGGGCCCGTCCTGCTTCTGGTCCGAAGTAACGGTATTATGTCTGACGTATCGCCTCTCCCCGTTCACTATTGCAAAGCCCCATGTCTGATTATTGAGGTGAGACCGGTTTTGCCAATGAAACAGAACCAATTATATTACCTGCTGCACTCTCCATGTATAATGGTTGCTCGGCATGCTCCAGCTGTCGGTCAGAATGATATCGTGGTCGATGGTATCCTGAGTCCAGCCTTTCTTCAAAAATTCGTCCCCGACCTCTTCAACAGTGATTCTGCGCGATTTATCAATCAAACGACCAAAAATGTCGTCATTTTCTTCGCGTTCCTGCCAGTCCAGAATACGGTTTTCCATTGCACCAGGGATGCCTCCCGAGAGTTTCTGGTCGATGTCGATATGCTCGACACCAGCTTCATCAATGGTATGCTTTATAAAAAGGGTGAGAGAAAACATGGCGATGGCGCGACGCGTGAACCATGACACGCCCTGGAGCTTGAGTATTTCTTCGGTACTGTCACTGAGGGACTTGTTCTAAATACTGATTAAGTGAGATGAGCGGTGAGAAAGGATGCTAAGAGGAAGTTGACCATGAGGAACTTGCCACCCATCGCCTTGGTAGTGACATGGGGAGGTGCTGCCATGGTGAGGTCTGAGAGAGGGTGCTTTGGGAAGCAACCATGTTTTATATTATCCCCGCCTCTATTATTCACGCACGAGGTTTTGGTTCAAATATTGTTACTGTCCTCCACACTGTATCCGCTCCCCGTTCCCAAGCTTGCGGCCCTCTCGCATCGTCGCCCCCGAATTCCACCATGATCCCCTTCTGCGACCACTCACACCAGATGTGGATCGATCCGCTCGACGGTCCCGCGCCGCCACCCTTTCTGCTCGGTTCTCCCAGCGACTCGACAAATTTCCGGCCAGTGGTGTCCCTTGCAATCGTGATTACATCCGGAATCCCCCCTGCCAAGCGCAACTCAGTTGGCAGATGTGGATAGGCGGAGAAGGTAGACTCTGCAGAATTGGCAGTTCCCTTTACCCTGGGGACATTGTAGATGTCTATCGCTTCCAACTGCAGATCTTCGTCCTTGAGCTGTTCGCGTCTCAAGCCAGCCGTGGGCTTGTACGCATTGCGAGGAGCGAATTGGAAGCT
Source organism: Pulveroboletus cf. aberrans (assembly GCA_038094155.1). Taxonomy (NCBI): domain Eukaryota; kingdom Fungi; phylum Basidiomycota; class Agaricomycetes; order Boletales; family Boletaceae; genus Pulveroboletus; species Pulveroboletus cf. aberrans. The sequence goes on along the minus strand of JBBPTO010000010.1, from coordinate 14,319 downwards.
GATGCCAAGCGTCAGGTAGTTGAAGTAGACGACATCGGAGTAAGATTTGACGTCTGGAGCGGGGATGGTGCTGGGCAACGAGCTGAGACACTCAGCAAGGACGTGTGCAGAGGGCGGTTTGCCAATGAGATCTCTGAAGTTCATATTGATCTGAATCGCAGGCTTGGCACTCTGTTTGATAATCTTTCAAGCTCCGACACTACACGGACCCGAGGCTCCTCACCATCGCACACGATGGTCCGCCCTCTAGCGAAGTTCGCGCCAGATAACAATGCATCTTTTCTGTCGACTTACAATCCGTTTCGTGTCGCCTTTTCAGTTCTCCGCAGATGTGTCACGTATCTCCTCCCGCCCGCTACGTCCCTCAGGATTGCCTCACACCTTGTGCCGCTACTCGTTTGCCTGTCCCTGATTCCGCTGCTTCTCTTCTTCTCCCTCTTTTCTGGCTGGTACATCTGGAAAAGTATCCCCGTCGCTTGGCAGGTCCCTATCTATCTTCGATACGGGTCTGTCCTCCTTTCTGTTCCCCTGCGCTTGTTGACCCTCCCTACAGGGACGGCCCTTCCCCTTATGCCGAACTACCACTACCCACTCTTTCTACCGTTCAACCATACGACGTCTCCCTCCAGTTGGTCCTGCCGGCGTCTGAAGCGAACTTTGCGCTTGGCAACTTCATGGCTACGTTGTCGCTTTCTACGCCTTCCAACAAAACGTTTGTCACGATAAGCAGGCCGGTATGTTTGTTCCCTCGTCTATGATTAGGCTTTAGCCTCTCACCACCATTCAGGCCATTGTGCTTCCCCCTAAGCGTGCTACTTTCACCTTCTATGGTCATCCACGTCTCATTGATGTGGATGTCCCTTTGCTATCATCCTATGTTCCTGTTACTCCAAAGATGAATGCGAGAATCGACCTTGGCCGTAGGGATGGCTGGAAAAGCCTAGGGAATGGTGAGGGTCGCGAGTTGAGCGTCTGGAATGCTGCATTGACGGGTGCTGTCAGGCGCCATGGAATTTGGTAAGTTTGCTCTACCCTCAGCCCAAAGGTTGTCACCGAGTCTTCTATCTACCAGGGGTCTGGTATCTCGGTTCCCTCTCTTGTTTGCATTTGGAGCTTCTGCCACTTTCTTCTCTCTCTCTGTTATGGTCCTCGCCGCATGTATCCTTCCTGTGGTCCATTGGCATGTTCCCATGGACGAAGTGCCTGTATCCGAACCAAGGGAAGGCAGGCCCGTCCGTATTCGAAAACGGCCACGTAGAAATGTTGCTAGCGAAAGTCGCGTTGCAAACACCGTCCGTTCCGATCTTTCTTGCTTTCATGCACTTGATTCTTAGTCATGACATTTATAGGTCCACAAGTCTGAGGATCCTCCCGTCAATATTCCTTCAGCACATGCATCGGATGACCTTCCCCTCAAGCGCAGGCGCTCACACATGTCGGATGTCCTTTTCGACTCTGAAAACTAGATTCCGTTCAACTACTGATGCCCATCCGTTGGACCCGCATGTGTTTTATCAAATTAAGTACATGAGTTAATTTTCATTGATAATGGGGCATGATAATATCCGTGTTGTCACCGTCAGCTCGGCTCTTGTTTTGTTCCGCAATTATGCCGGCAGCCAGTGAAGTTAGTTTGTATCCTTAAAAAGTTCATGACAATAGGCAACAGGCCCCGATATAAATCGTGATCGCACCTTATTCCTTACCTTCCTCGCTTTGGTTTCTTACGATTCACGATGAGTTCCCTACAAGTCGAATCGTTGTTTTCTGTCTCTGGAAAAGTCATTCTTGTAACAGGCGGATCCCGCGGGATCGGAAGGATGGTGAGTGTGGTGCCTACGAGGTAAGAAAAACCGTTCATTATCCCAGATTGCTTGTGCCTTCGTCAGAAACGGTGCAACTGTGAGTCTGCGACCTTTCATGTAGACGATATCTCAACCCTGTGTACCGGCATGTTAGGTCTACATTTCCGCTCGTTCTGCCAAGGACTGTGATGCAACCGCAGCAGAACTCTCTACTCTTGGGCCAGGCACATGCATTTCCATCCCTGCGGACGTCTCCCAACTCTCAGGCGTCGAACGTCTGGTGCAGGACCTTCGGGTGAGAGAAAAGATCCTCCATGTCCTTGTCAACAATGCTGGGACGGTATGGGCACAGCCTTTGGATGAGTATCCGGTCCGTCTTTTAGTAAATTTTGTATAAACTCAGAGCTGATGCGTGGGTCAGGATCAAGGTTTCTCCAAAGTCCTCACGTTGAATCTACAAAGAGTCTTCACCCTAACACAGAAACTCTTGCCTCTTCTCCGTGGCGGCGCCACCCAGGGTGGTCAAACTGGGGGTGTTTTCCATGACCCAGCCCGAATCATTAATGTACGTACAGTATCCTTGGAACCTCGCCTCTTGATTAAAACCTGTTAGATCGGTAGTATTGAAGGCCTTGGTGTTCCCGATCACGACACCTATGCATACTCTGCCGCAAAAGCGGGGCTTCATCATCTAAGTCGCCATCTCGCTGGACGGCTCGGAAAGGAGGGGATTGTGAGCAACACCATCGCCTGCGGTGCGTTGGTTATTCCAGCCACCTTCATGTCGGCAAATTGACTATCAATGCTATCTCCAGGCGCCTTCCGGAGCAAACGTAAGTTGCTATGTTTGCAAACCTTAGATATGTCCCTGATTCGGGGCAGTGACCGCTGAAATGCTCGATACTGCGGGAGACATCTTCGTATCTCAAATTCCTAGTATGCGGCTCGGCACTCCAGAGGACATCGGTGGCACAGCACTCTTTCTCGCCAGTCGAGCTGGTGCGTACGTTAACGGTGCTACGATTACTCTTGACGGTGGCTTCCTCGTTAACATGCCGTCATGCAAACTGTGACCCTCCAAATTTATGCCATTCTAGACCCATTATACTAACCCATATCATTCCGTTATATTTCTATCATATAGCTCCCATTTGACTGTAGATTACACTCGATATACAATCGCCTTGATAGATGATACACCTCCCTCATTCTGGTTTGGATATACCCACATTCCTGGTTTCAACCTCTTTCATTGTTTCCGTTCCGAGTCCGGGCTCGCTGTCAGCAGTCAACTTGGGGGAAATATTTATGTCTGCTATTCCCCCTAGGCTTCTTACCATGTCTGCTGCCTCGTCGCCATCCAGACCAAGATCTTTGACAAGCTGCGTTAAATCATCATCTGTAACTCTCACACCCTGCAATCCAAACCCCTCGAGTTCTGTGCTGATATCAAAATCACTTCGTTTGTTCACTGGCTTCGATGGCGTTTCCTGGTTTTGAGGGAAGAATTTGGGTTTGTGATGTTCTGGAGTCATCTGAGACACGGGAACCGCTCCTGGAACACCGACAGGTTTTGCGACGGGGGCGGGCCGGTCTTCGTCGATTCCCGTGTCCCAACTTTCCTTGAGTCGTAGAAAGACGTCTAGCTCGTCATATTCAACGGCTTCTTCACTAACGGCTAGAAATCAGCGGGATTGCACGGCACTGAAAACCGATGAAGCCAACAATGCATCAAAGTCCTGTGCGCAGTGTCTCGGTCATTGAACGATGTGCGTGGGCTCAAACGGTGGTCTCACGCACACCTGGAAATCTGCCGCCAACGAGGATCCCAGGCAATTGCTGTTTGTCTGCATCATCGTCAGGACCGGAAGTGAAATTCGATCGACATCACGAACCAAGCGGCACTTTTCTCTTCCACAAGCGTTTGGCGTCTTCGTCCGAAGCCAAGTCGTATGACGTGAACAGGATGTTCTTGGTCTGCAAGATGCGCAAGATGTATTCTGTAGCGGGCGATGTGGCGTGACACACGGGGCTCGATCATGGACGCGCGGCGGTGGAGTCGTAAGCAACTGACCTTGGCGCTTTCGCAGGACGGGCTGGGACGCGATCGTGGTGAGGAACACCTGGATCGGCGGTGAAGGCATCGTCGAAGACGGCGCTATACCGAATTCGACCTGGCAACTGCCGAATCCCGACTGCTGCATTGTATGACTTTAGCTAGTATATATACTCAACCAATCGATGACCTTGTCAGTACTCATCGTCTGTCTGGGCAACATCTGTCGCTCTCCCATGGGGGAAGCAGTGCTCAGATATGAAGCTGCGAAGCGGGGAGTCGACATTGAAGTCGACAGTGCGGGTACTGGGGCATACCATATCGGCGAAGATCCAGATCACAGGTATACACCTTTCAAGAGTCGATGTCAGGGCTTCTAACGGTATCGTAGGACCATTTCAACGTGCAGAAAGGTGAGAGTCTTGATTGTAAATGACTGCAGAACTCGGGTCGACCAGGATCCAGTACAAGATACCGCTCAACCACTCCGCACGGCAGGTGAAGGAAGCAGATTTCACCAAATTCCAGTATATTCTCGCTGCAGACGGATCAAACCTTCGTAACTTGATCGCAAAGAAACCAAAAGGAAGTGCTGCGACCGTGCGTCTTTGGGGATCATACCTGGACAACCAGCCCATCTCAGACCCCTACTACGGAGATATTGTGAGATTTTCGTTGTAACTCAAAATGAGGTCTCATGCGTATGGTATCGCATAGACGGGCTTCGAGCAATGCTTTGAAGAATGTACAAAATTTTCCAATGCATTCCTCGACGAGATTGTCAGCAAAAACTGACAACACTCAGGTATCTATATCTGGTGTTCTTGTGGCATATTAATAAATGGGAACCACGTCGAACCCAGCCTCGGCCAGATGACAGCGATCAATTCAAAGTAGGCATGTTTACCGATGCGCGACTGCCCACAGCGTCCTCAGCTCTCCAAAGGCTTGTGGTAGTCTGGTATCGGATGTCAACCTTTGACAAACATGCCTGAGACTCGAGTAGAAACCCGTACCTTATTTTGCGTATAGAAGTTGATTCCACTGTAACCATGCTGGTACATTACCGGTCAATGGTTACCTGCCGAAAAAAACTCACCTTTTGCCATAGAATCCGATGTCACCCAGCGCACTTCCTTTGTTACCACTCCAAGCAAACATGGGAAGAGGGACTGGGATGGGCACATTAATACCAACCTGACCAACGTTCACTTCCGTCTCGAATTTGCGTGCTGTGGCCCCGGATTGTGTAAAAATAACGGCACCGTTACCGTAGGGGTTCGCATTGACCATATCGAGAGCATCGTCCAGCGTATCCGCGGAAATGACGGTGAGCGCGGGACCAAAAATTTCTTCGCTTTAGGCAAGTAAGCTGAGTGCCGAGGAAAAGGTAAAGAATGCCGACCGGTAGCATCGCATGGTAGTCGTAGCTTCCATAATAGTGGGTCCAACGAAATTGCCATTAGGGTAGCCTGGAACAGTGATACCCCGCCCATCGAGATGAATACGTCCGCCTTCTTCGGCTGCAGAAGATATGAGCGTTTCCACGCGACGTTTGGCGGCTGGTGAGATCAATGGGCCGCTGTGCAATAGTCAAGGGGAAACACGAACTGCCTCAGAATGGAAATGCACATACAGGTCTGTACCACTTTCGAATCCGCCGTTGACTTGAAGTTTTCGAGCACGTTCAACTAGCTCAGGGAGCCAGGACTGCGCGCTTCCAACCAACACAACTGAATGTGTTCATTCTATTGCAGTTCGTCCAAGTCTTCTGATAAGCACTTACCCACGGAGACTGCCATACATCTCTGTCCGGCGGCTAGTTGGCAGCTATTACATTGGTCTGATCGACGCCAAAAAATGCCTTACCGCCAAACGCCGCTCCGATAATCGAATTCAACGCGAGGTTCTTGTTTGCTGTGTAGATTATTAGCGAAGGTCTGATACTCAACGTTCAACGAATGTTTACCATCCGGCATCAAGACTGCGTGGTTTTTGGCACCCATGTTTGCCTATGCAGTTATTCCTATGTATCACTTCGTTCGGTAAGGCTACATGTTTGTTTACCTGGACGCGCTTGCCATTCCTGGTACCCCTGGTATACAGGTCAGTCGCAAGCACCGTCAGCAGATCTTGTCACTCACCTTTCGTATATATGCCTACCGGCGCGGTCACCACCAACGAAGCTTATCGCCCTTACTGTTGGGTGATCGCAGATAGCGTTGACGGTGGGGACAGTCCCATGCACCACATTGACGACGCCAGGAGGCAGTCCTGCCCTATGCATTTAGTAGGTACTCGGTAGAAGACGAGGGCTACGTTACCTGCACGCTCACAAAGTTCCGCGATTACCATGGCTGCACCGGGATCACGCTCTGAAGGTTTGAGGATGAGGGTATTTCCTGTGACAGCAGCCATTGGGATTGTCCATAACGGAATCATGCTGAAAAGAATGAACGTCAAAACGTTGGATGGAGTAAGACGACGTACGCAGGAAAATTGAATGGAGCAATGCTGTCACATATGGATATGAACGTGTATGTCACATGAGGTGGCTTGGACTGACCTTGCACAGACACCCAAGGGCACTTTGCGGACTTGAGTGTCCATATCTTTGCTGACTGTAGGGAATAAGTCGTGTTCGCTGGGGAGGAATAACCGCAGTACCTTCTATCTGATCTCCAAGCAAGGTCGAAGTGACCGCCACTGCAGTTTCGACCACCTGGAGTCCACGGAGCACATCGCCGTGCGCGTCTTGTTAATGAATGACGTTCAACGACTGTTTCCGCGCGGCCATACTATAGAAAGCTTACCAGCCAAAGTCTTTCCTTGCTCCAAGACGATGCTAGCTGCCAGAGCGTCTGCATTTTGACGAATCTGGTTTTGTAACCTAGACGAGTTGAATAGAAGATAGGAGAGAGTAGGAGGGCGACAGACTCGATGGCAAAGCGCTGACGCGATAAGACGCTCTGCTTGCTCCAGCTCTTGTAGGCCTGGGAGGCAGCATCGACAGCCCGTTCAAACTCGGAAGGGGTGGTCTCGGGAACGCGAGTGAGCAATGTTTGGGTAGACTGATGCAACGGACCATGATCACAACATAACTGGGAGTGAAGGCACAAGACAAACCGGATCCACGACATCGTGCCATGCAGTCGCCATGCTCTCGGTGAATTCGCCACCGATGTAGTTCTTGGTGTTCGCACCCAATGCATGTGTGCCCTTCCATTCTGCAGACAGCTTCTCTGCCTTTGTACGGGCGACTTGGCTCAAACCCGAGTATGCACGGCGGGACACGATGGGGTTCAGACGGGCGAACATGGGGACAATGATCCGAGACCCGACGGGTTATCGTGTGAGTCGCGTGGTGAAGCATCACGTGCGGTAACATCACCGCGGTCCGCGAATTGGACTTGCTAGACCCTGGTGGCGACGATGTTGGGTGGGAGTGCGAACGGAGTGCCCGTTGGAGGCCACATCCCAGCCCACGGGCATGCCCTCCACATGTACCAGCAGGCACAGCCCCGCGACCGGTGGAACCAGGTGCCCTCTCATAGCCAGCCCCAGCCCCAGCCCCAGTCTTGGCAGCAGTCCCAGCCCATCCAGCACCCTGCCGCACCCAGCCCCGCGCCCCAGATGCAGGCACAGGGCTATCAGCAGTACTATCAAAATAACAACGTCGCTCCGTTTGACCTTTCTTCAGTCGTCTCCCAGCAGATAATGCAGGATTTTTTCCGCCTCAGCACACCTGTTGGCACGTCCCCAAACGACGATGCCATTCTCGCTCAGGCGCTCTATGAAAGCAGGCAGACAGGTAAGACCTACAGACAGGCTCTTGAAGGCCTTCATTCGGTGCGTCGTGTTCTCGCCTGCATCCATTCTCCACTGAGATGCCTCGAGGTCAACAACCACGCTGTAAATCTCTGGAAAGATTACTACTTGGATCACCATGACCGCATCGAAGTCCTCGTATCCCACCTAGCTACGCAACCAAAAACCGTCAAGAAGCCGTTCACGTCAGGCAAGCTCCCCACTCAAGCCAAGGAGGAGGGCACATCTCATCAGGTCGCGCGCAAACGACAGCACTCTCCTCCCCCTCCTACGCCATCTCCTCCGTGCCAAATACCTAAAAAGAAGGGCCGCCCCTCCGCTTCTTCGCAGGCCTCGCGGCGAAAACGTGCTACTCCACAGCTCGTCGCATCCGCACTGAATCGTCCACCAAAACGCCCAAGAGCTACGCTCAACAGTCTTTCCGCCCCACTGCCTTCCAGTGATGTCCCGAATCTAATGCCGCCTCAAGTTCACATCCCAATCCCAGACCCTCCGTCTCGATCACCATCCCCTCCGGCGGTAGTCCAAGTTGGTACTAACGGAAATAAATACACCAAGGAAGACCGTGAATATTTCATCAAGTTTCTCATGTGGCGATTAAAACAAGATCCTTCACTGACTAAGAAAGAAATCTGTAAACAACTTCACGAAAAGGTGATTGATATATCTCTACTTTTCCGTGTTCGGTATGCCTAATAAGTGAGCCAGGCCCCCCACCATTCCATCAATTCTTGGGTTTCGCATTGGCATCAGCGTCATGACATCGCCGACAAAATTTTCGCAACGTATTACAACCGTTCAGAGGGCGGAGCAAATGATGACGACCAGCTGGATGAAGAAGAGGAAGGGGAGGTAGAAGCAGAAATCGACGACGATGGCGACGCTCAATCGGAGACAATGTCAGCGAGTGAAACTGGCCAGAGAGGCAGGCACCGTTCTGAAGGGACATTTTCAGATTTCGGCGACCCAAATGTCGATACCGAGGAGGACGAAGATGATATGGGTGAACATGGCTCAGCATTTACGCGGGGTGATTGGTGCACCCTCGCTAGGTTTATTGCCAGGAATCATTGGGATGAAATGCTGCCCAAGGAGCGATGGCAAACCTTTGCAGAAAATGTACGTGATTGCCACATTGTTCGTCCATTCTCCCCAGCTCATGATGGAGTAGCACGGAACTAAGCGGACCAGCAAGTCCTGGGGGGAATTTTACCGTAAAAATGAGGCTGGTGAGTTCCCGATGATCGTGATAAGATAATTCTATTTGTTAACCTTATCGTAGCCATTTTAAGATTATCCGAGAAGTACTCACCTAGCAAAGGTAACAAAAGGTGGCGGGGGCATTTGTCACGGCGAAGCAAGAGGGAACCCTCCCAAGAGCCCAGCACAGATGAAGACGGAGAATATGAGACCGACAATGAGAATTGAATGCAACAAGAGCTGACTCGCGCCGCCCAGCTATGGCCTGTGCTGTTATCTTTCATTTTCTACTGAGTCATGCTAGTGTTGCGCGTAATACTAAACTGAAATTTGGCACCGTGGTGTGTGTTGGGATTGTTTACAGAATGCGTGCACGTGGCCTTTATAAGTGGTGAAATCTTGCCTTGGCAATACGTCTTAATCTTATCATCATAGTTTCGAGCCTTCAGATCACTTGCTCTCGCCCGGACTCTGTCGTTAATGTTCACCGTCAGGTCATTCCGCATGGATTCGTCTTACTCTCAGCTCGCTAGATGCACTTTCAGTCCAGTTCACTCAAAATCAAGTCTCGCTGTCATGGACATCATTCCGTGGATTCTCTGCACCCTGGACTCGTTTGTTCTTCATTCTATACCTCTTCGTCTTGATCTTGGCTTTCCATGCGCTTTCGGTTATCAAGTCTTGTCATTTTGTGGATCCTTTGTTCTCTGGACTCGTCTTTTTTGCCCCCCCCCCCAGTTGCACTATTGGACTCTGTTTGGCGCTTCGCTGTCGTACTGCACTAGTGTTTCAATCGGTATTCCTGCTGATCGAGACAGGTCGGTTTATGGATGTCACGCACTGTACCTTTAGATAGCACAATATCACTCCTGAGATTGGGTTGTCATTCGTCATGATTGACATGGTGTCTGAAAATCTAATAATGAGTTAACAGATAAGCATCTCCCATTTCCCACGAAAGGAGACCCGAAAACCTCCAAATCATCACGCGCTGCATTGCATCGGATCCTGGGGAGACACTAACGATGGTTACACACCGTCCTGTTGCGTTCCGTCTGCGCACACCTCGTCTTTTTCATTCGTTCAAGGTACGTTTGTGCAATTTATTTTCCCTTCGCTCAGCTCGCAACTGTATCCTATAGAATGAATTCCCACCATCTCTCGAACGGTGTGTGTGTGTTCGAGGAATGTCGTGCGGGGTAATTTAGTCTCATTTACTCCATGTATCGATCCTCTCCAGTTCGTCAGTGTTTCTTGACGCTTTTTTTCCATGTCCCACAAAGTACGTCCTTGCCGACAACAGAAACGACACACCATCTCGCTTTCGTGCCCTCGTTGACGGAAACCGCCTTAGATATCACACAGGGATGAGAACGACGTGTCTGACGAACAGGACAGTTGAACAAAGCGTTCCACCTGCTTCACCGCCCACAGGGACATTGGTCATACTTACCTCGAAAAGATGGACCACGTTCGCTACAGTTTCACGTGGATAATCCAGTGCACGCTTAACCGCGATTACTGAACCTGGATGCTATCGACCATGTGTGTCGCGGGAAGGGTAAGTTCATGTCAGATCCCATAGTGAGTCCCTGCACTCAGGCGGTTACCGCTAGATGATATGAAACGGGGTCATGGACGTTAGGTCGTCAAGGTGAGCGTGGTATGGAGATGAGCGGCACGGTGAGTCCGGGCCTCAACACGTGCTATCCATGTTCACGCCAACATGGTGCCCCAACTCTTACTCTTCTCGATCATTCATGAAGTGGCTGACAACCTCACCCAGTCGGCAATGGTAGGTAACGGTCCCCGATGACCACATGAATTCAAAAATGGTGATCTTGTGATCGATGCTACCCATGAACTGATTAGCGCTTCCCTTGGTGTCTTGCAGCAGTTCCCTGCAGACTCCGACATAATGGATGGCTGGTGGCGGATCAGGGGTCTTTGATCAGTTACCGAGGATGTGAGCTACACCCAATGAAGGCCTCGGCGCTGGCTTGCCTTGACGATTTCTCAACCTAATCTCTTCACAGCTTTCTTCATACGGTCCCAATGGCATTTTGTCTACATGATAACTGAATGATTGGAAAGGTAGTAGGTCGTGCAGGCTCGGCCGGGTTCTACTTGTGATCACAACTGACCACTGTTATATTCTTCCGCATGATGCTGACACAAACCAAAAAAAAACAGGCGAAATTTCGTTGTCCTCCAACCGAAGCCTGACAAGGTCGAATGTTCTCTGTGATTGGATACTAATATGGCCTGCTGTATACAATGAGAGCAGAAAGCATGCCATGGCCGGGAGGGAAGCGGGACGCAAGGTGTGCTTTTCTGATCTTGTGCTGTAGGAAAGTACATTTTCCTACAGTGACATCCGGTCATTCCTAGTCATTCTATAACCCCTATCCTGCGCTCTAGTCAATCCGAGACTGCTCCACACTGCTGTCTATCCTGATCTGAGTCGATCTGGTAGTTGTCTGAAGGTCAGTTTTTGATCCGTCTACCATTTACCTACTGTTTTCTTCCAATTCAATGTACTGAACCTGGACCCATGCGTACAGGATACCCATCCGGTCCACCGGATACCAGATTTCTATGCACTGGATCACTTTCCTGCACACCAGATCCATTCCTTAAGAGTCGAGTAGTCTTCTTTTGTGTTTTTTCTTACTATATATCATTCAGGTATGTCCGAATTAGAATGTAACTCCCCTACCATCACTATGCAATCCATCTACTACCTATCCTAAGCCAGAAGTCCAGTCCTCCCTTCTTTTCCTTCACTTCAGTCCAAATCCTGCAAGCCCATAGTTGGTTTCCTAGCCCTACCGAACAGGGGGAAGCCAGACTCAGTTTTCCAGTGTCCTGTGGACAATCAGTGAGCCCTTCTCATAGTCCTCTTTTATTCTCTTTGCAATCCCCTGGGTCGAGACCTACACTCGCACCCTACTTATTTGCTTAGGACTACATCCTGAGTTGTGTAGCTACTTTACATCGCACCCCTATTTCTTGCATAGGACTACACTCTGGAGTCCTTTTGCTGTTTTACAATGCACTCTTCACTAGAATTGCTGCCATTGCCCAATGCTGCAGATTGCATGACAACCAACACAAGTTCCTCCTCTTCAACAGTGGCAATTGTCACTGTCTTGGATGTGGCGGTCTTGGTGGTCACCTTCAAGTGCTGAACAAGCTCTGCTATCACCAGTTTGTAGATAGTCACACCAGGAAAGTCATTCAGGCAGTTTGTAGATGTATGGGACTGGAATGGTTGGCAGCATTTGAAGCAGCCACTTTATCGGAGGATCTTGCATTTGTCATCAGTTAGGGAAGGGAGCCAGGGCAGGGTCATCAATTTTTCTTTAGACTGATAGGTGGTTTCACCAGAGGGGTGGCGGGTATTGGAAGCCTTGACCTCTGTAGGGTGAGATTTGGAAGTGGACTGCAGGGATATCTTGATCTGGTCCTGCAGTGTATGTGCTTCATGAAGGCATTTCTCATCAAGCCATTTCACCTTCTTGATCCACTTGCACAAAATGTCTTCATCTTTTGTGTCCGAGGTACAATACTCAATAGACAGATCATGGTTCATGTTTGCCTCAAAATGGTAGCAGAGACCAGTGTCCAACATGTGTGATTCATCACCAATGAGGATAGCATTCTGGTTTTGGACATTGATTACCCATTTGTGGAAGGCCTGAGAGCCTTGACAGGAGCTGAGCATCTTGAGGTGAATGTCAGAAGCCCAGTCGGAAGGGAGCCAGTAGGTACAAAGTTCAGTCATGAATTCAGTGAATGACAGAGCGTTCAGATGGGCGTTTTCAATTGAGTACCATTGTTGGATTCAGGGGTCAGAGAGTCACCATGCTACTCATTTAACCTGTGCATCAGCATTGATACCTTTGTGAAAGAAATACTGAAGGCAACCCATCTTCCAATGGTGCAATTGTTCTGGTGAGATATCACCCAGGGAGAGGGTAGGGGGCTTTGTTGGAGCGCTTTGATGGTATTCAGCCAATGGGTTCATTTTGACAGTCTGGTTAATGGCAGGAGGTTTATTGAAGTTGTCAGAGGCCGAGCTGCTGGAGGTGTTGCAAGTTGAGTCACTGGGGGTGTTGGGAGTCGAACTGCTGGAGGTGTCAGAAGAAGATTGGCTGCTCAGTGGTGTTTCAAGCTCGGTGAGGTCATCAAAGTTGTCATCACTTTCAGGCCTTGCTTGAATTTTGGTGGTAGGGAGATCCAGAGCTTTGGAGTTTTCCATCATGGGTTCTTCAGCATGGGAGGAGAGAGTGGTAGGGACAGCGAGGTCAGGAGGTATGGAGAGCACTGTAGGTGCAGCACTGGAGAGGCTGCATGTAATGGCCATTGTGGGTATGCTCTGTTACGATTTATCCCGGACCACACTTTTCCTTGCCTTATCGCTTACATACGCATGGGTATAAGTCCCAACTCAGACGGTCATTTCCTTTCATCACTGACTACTATACCTTGACTCACCATCCGTTCCAATCGCACTTCACATGATCGTATCTCACTTGCTCAGTCAGCGATTCCTTCCATAGCATTCCCCCACGTTCCATGCCTGCCCTGAACTACTATATGTATATAAACCCACGTCGTCGCACCCATGCTCCTCATTCTAGTCTTACCAGTTTCTACCTTGTCCTCCTTGTACCACCTCAGGAATACATTGTCCCCTCTCTGCGATACAGGCCTAAGGGTAGCCTTAATACCTTCTTTCTCGTCACCTTGTCACGACCATTTATGCAGGAGTTACCACCGTTAACTCGGAAGTCCTTGTCATCTGTCCTCGATCGTAGGCAGACTCCCTTGTCCACCGTTAACTCGGCAGTACCTTGGCTGCCATTAGCTCGGTAGCAACCCTTGTCGCCGAACCTCACTAGTAGGTAGGCTCCTTGCAGACGTCTTGCAATTGTCAAGCTCTGTCGTCACTCGTCCACAGTTTAAAGACCGCAGTAATACTGGTTCTACGCCTGCCCATCACAAGGTCAGCCGTAACATGCTCTAGTG